>JAAAYG020085448.1:3095-39645 GCA_009936455.2 Tomocerus minor | reverse complement strand
GTATTTTACATCAGGGAACTAAAATATCCTGGCTTTTCACTAAACTAATTTCTTTGCTATAGAGGGAAATGGCACTTTTGGAAATTAAGTAGTAGGTAGGTATCTATCAGGAGCAGTCCTTTGCTAGTTGAACAAAACTTTTCCTCCCTTCGCTCTCCTCTCTGCAATTCTACACTTTCTTCAACTTGTTTTTTGAGTTGGCCGTAAAATAGAATTACTTGTACTGACTGAATACTAATGACTATTAATGCCTCAAATCTACGTTGGTTGCCACCCAGGATACCAAGCAGTTCTAGATTAAAATTTCTTGGTCAAATCATCATTTCCCTCCTTTCTTCCTGTTAAGTACTAAATTAAAAAATTAGAAAATTACTAAAACTTATTGAATACATCCATTTGCTCCCGACAATCTCAACTTTCCTACTTCTCATATGACACCCGACGCTCTACTTAGTGAATTTTCCCAGGGATCTTCTATTTATGAAGCCATGTCTAGCTATAATAGTTTGTAGAGATGTTAGTTAGCTCTGAACCATGTCAGAGTAAGTAATCTTCAATTTCGTACAAAGAGCTTGTAATAACTAAATCATATTTAGTTTGCTAAGTATGAGGTGACTTTATCTATTACTACCGTGTTCCTAGTTCCTGCTTCTCCTGATCTAAGGTTTGTCTTATTAGTTCAACCTAACAAGCTACAAAACTAAGCTTGCCTATTTCTGTACCTTCCAACAGTGGTGTAACTTCTAACTGCTTTGCTATTTCAGAAACTAAACGAGCACTCCCCGCTGTAAAATAAATATAGGTCATGCAATTAACTCCTGTTGCCTAAATTAGGATTACCTATCGCAAACTCGGCCGGGGCAAGGCCACTAATAGTGCATTTCGATGTAAAGTCAAAAGCATACGTGCTAACCAGACTTGTCTTGCCTGAATATTGTATGAGTTCTACTCTTACCTAACTAGCAGCGGCTCAAACTCCTTCCTTGCCAAAATCAAATTCTCCTAATATTAATCTGTGCAAGTTATACTGGAATTTCAATGTTCGTATTCGCAAGCCCTTCCTACTAACTATACACACAGTGATGAAGTAGCTATGTTTTTTCTGCCAATGAAACTTTGTTAGTTCAGCTACGGAGTAAATAAATGGGACATGACTTTATTTAGTCTTAGCTCTCCTTTGACGTACTTTCAGGAATGTACGTGCTTTCGGGAGTCCCATAAGTTTCACTTTAAAATAAAATATGAAAGAAAGGAAATGTCCTGTCCTCTCTCTCTCTCTCTCTCAGTCCTTCTCTCTCTCCTCCTTCCGTCTAGACATCTTTCCAAATGGAACTCCCGCAGAATTTTATACGGAAAACATGATTTTATGACTTTCACCTCTGACATTTACTCTAATGTAAAACCATAAGATTTTCATGAGAGAGAATAATTTCCTAATTACTTGCGTATTCTGTTCCACTCACGACTCTCAACCACGATCACATAATCAGGCACTCAGCCCCAGACTCACTTCTAAATAGAAGACCACCTCATGAGTGTGCAACTTGAGATTAAAATAAAAATTCTTGGATAAAGAATTCTCCTTTGAATTAATTTACTAGATCAGAGTGTTGTGTTTTAATTAAACCTACTGCCATTTCATTTCACTGTTCCCTTCACACAACTCCCTTCTCAACTGCACCATGTCTTTCTTCTTCAGGCTAACATGTTAAAATATTGCTGCTTAAAAAGATTTACTAATTTCATTCACATTTTATATATTTGCATTTTCGATACTAGTTCCTATCACGCGTCAAAACCGATATCATAGTTTCGAAATTGTTAGCATTATGAAACTGAGACAAAGGCATGCAGATTTCAAAATTATTGCAACAAAAAATAATTTAAAATTTTATCTGCTGACTACTGACGAACGAATAGGGTTCTTTATTTATTGTATTATTAGAAAATATTCTAGCCTTCCCCTCCTTTCAGCTTTAGTAAAACTATCAATTTGCTTGCTACAAAGAAAACTTGTAGTACTTTGAAGTTTCCATAAGAAGTTGAAATAATAACAAAAACAGTCTATATTTTTGTTTTAAATTAATTTTGAGGAAAACACAACAAAAACTTTTAGTTGTGCACAGCTCTCAGCACATAATTTCTTTTCCCTTTTCAAAGAAGATAGACTTATCATCTGACACATGTAAGAAACAAAATTTCACAAAAGCTCCCCTTCTTCTATAATACCTACTCAACTTTTCTATTAAGAGAACATTTGGTTTCCTGTGGTAGCTATGATTCTATTTCAAAACTCAATTCTACTTGCTGAGACTAGACTAGGTATTATATTGATAATGCTATGCCATAACTATGTATCTTAGAATCCTTTTTGGATGATAAAGGAAAATAATTTGGTATGTAAAAGTTTCCTTTCAAATTCTTGTGGATATTTCTTGTGAAAGCTTTCATGCAAACATACAGATAGTTTTACTTTAATGAAAATTAGATATTAATATTGTGGACACGGGTAAACAAATTATCTCTGTTTCATTTTGTCGGTACTATTGTGTTTAAATTATGGGGTTCGATGGAAAAGGAAACTGCATGCGAGGGTACATTTGACAATATACACTGAACGAGACATTACATAATGCTACATTTTCTGTAGGTATGTAACATAATTATGATTAGGAACCACATGCAAGGCATGACAAAATAATTGCTTAATCTAAAATCATTTTATATAATAATTAGCTAAAATATTAGGATATTTAACATGTAATTTCAATTTAAAGACAATTTTAACGATACATGTTAAGTTATGGGAAAGTTGTAAGAAATTGCGTGAGGAAGTTTGAACAGACTTTTTATTTTCAAGTTCTTTGACTTGGTGTGTTATATAAGAGTAGGAGTAGGACACGTAATTTCCCTTTTCGTTATTTACATAAGTTTGCCGGTGACTGTTAAAGTAGTTGTAACTATTTAGGTAGGTATCTATGTAGTAATATTATATACTTGTATAGCAAGCGTTTTAGTTATATGATAAAGAAGTTATCGTGAGAGGGAAGAGTAAATAAGAATTTCTGAAGTGGAATATTGAAACTGCAAAACAAGATTGGGAGATAGAAAGGAAGCGGAAACCGGAAATGCCATCAAAGGGGAATCGTGGATGTGGGTGTGCTACTTGGATGCTCATAAGTTATACATTTATATTACCCTACGCACAGTTCTGCTAATATATAATGCAATATCTGCTACGCAAAATGGGCCAAAATATAATTAAAAATTGGCAAACTTCTTCCTGATTACGTACCCACAAAATACTGTCTCCCCGCTTCAGATTGTTTTCACTACGGTGTAAAAGATAATTCTATTTATTTTCAATACCAAAATCAGCGGAAGATAAATGGGATGACGGAGACTAGATATTTCCTATTTGTTTCGTAATTATCGTCGGTTGTTTATCATTGTAGTTGTTTTTCGGAGTAGAAAATAACAGGAAAATAACAATTTTGGAAAGAAAACAAAGTTAAGTTTATGGTTTATCGATATTTCATTATAAAGTCCTATGAGTAGTTCTACTTCTGCTTTTTTGGATTTTTATCAGGCCATGTCGTTTGGGTGTCAATAAAGGAAAAATGAAGATAAACTGCGATCTGTTGTTATTGTGGATTAATTATTCAGGGTGCTATGAATATCTAAAGAGTTCCTTCCGTTCGGCGGAATGAAGAGCATTTGCAGGAGAGGTTAATAGTTAGGGAGGGATAGTTTGGCAGAGTAAGTCCCCATGTATAAAATTACAATGAAGTTTTGTTGCGATGTGAGTTGAGGGGAGTTGGAGTGGCGTAAAAGACTGTTGGTTTAGGTTGTAGGATGTCTCAATCTCATTTTTTACTGGGATGTGACCAGGGATTAAACGCTTGTTGCACTTAAAATTGGCAAGGAGCAATGTAAGCAAGGCGCATTGAGGGCAGATTGCATCTTGCAAGTAATCTTTTGATTTCCCAGTAGACACAGAATGATGTAATATAATCTTCTTGCCTTTTGATTGAATTGTCATTTTATATATAAGTGACGTGAGCTGGGAGACGGGTTTCATGTCGGAATGTCTGTAATGAAATCCCATTTGTGTCTAATAATATTTGCATGCTCTCCGGAAGAAAACATCAATGCAAATTCGATGAGGATCTTGATAGTCCTCATTTCATGTAAACAGTTATTGGACAGTTTATTCTTATTCCTTTTGCAATGCAAATAGAGCGGTGAAGTTCCTTAACGTGTTTTATGAGGGCATTAGGTGTATGGCTTAACACACACGGAGAAAATCTTTGCTTCTTCATCGAATTTAGCCTTGAGATTATACAAGGAAGGAGAGGAAAGTCCGAGATCCTCTTCAGAGCTGACATGATTTCACTTTCACTTGACTAAAGTTTAACTCGTGTAACCCCACTCCAGCTTAGAGCTACATAAGCATCCAGTTAGAGAAAAAAGAATAAGAAGGCTTTCTGTTAAACTATTGACCCGGAGTCGGGAGATGGTAGCTAGCTCATGCAATTCAAGGGACTTTTTGCTGACACCTCGCCACATACACCACATGATGTCTGGAGTTAACCCAAAGCAAATACAAAACGCTGAAGAACAAACGAATCAAGTATTTCAACTCCACTGCTCATTGTGGCCTGGGAAGCCAACGACTCAGACTCACTGACAAAGTTCAGTAAACGAAGGAAAGGAAGTCGTCGTAAAACTAGCGAGTTAAGTCTCTCACTTTCTCTCTCGTTTGCTTAGCCTCACTTCTCATGTTCCTGAAGACGAACTTCAGTTCTGCAGTCCACCATTCCCTCTGTACATGTTCCCACTAACAATAAGTCTATAGCAGCGTCTCCCTCTACTCTCAACTACTTTCCTTTTACTAGCGTATCTGGGAGAAAGTTGTCTGTCTAGGACTGCGAGACTTGACTTTCTCCAGCCACACTCGCTCAAAATCATCCCAGCTCCACCATTCACCAAAGAGACCTTAACTTTAGAGGTTTGCTTCTTCGACTTTATTTCGATTCTTCTACTCTCTATCTCTCTCTCTATGTGCAACACTGTCAGTAATTCCCGTTTTACTTTCTGCTCTCTCTCTCCTTTTCGCCGACGATGTTCCCACCCCAAGAGAGCCATCCATTTTCGAATCAAATGTGCTGAGAATTTTAGACTAGAAGCATAATGTTTTTCTTACACGTGTCTCGCACTCTCCGATAATGCTTTATAGCTAAACATACATACCTGCTTCACTCTTTTACACTCTCTATAAAAGAACAGATCTGGCACCGACAAAATATAATGCGAGTAAACACGTCTATTTAGTACTTTCATAGCCAGATCCACACACATACTCAAACATACTGTATTTAATATGTAAAAGCGGGCCTTCTTGGCAAAATTCCACTCTCTCTCTCTCTCTCTCTCAAATCCTATTTTCTATGATAAGAATAATATTCCTACTTATGCATTTATATGCAACGTAATAAAATTGTCCGAGACTCCATTTTTCTTAGCGCCTCTTCCGTAAGGATTGCATTTCATGATTTCAAATTTTACTGTTTTATTTATGTCTAACCTTTAGTTTATACTATTGCATTTTTGAAAGGATCTTATATTGTTATAACCTTAATGCTATAAGCTTGATATAAATGTAAAAGGAAATGGATTTTATTCCCTGTAGCTTGCAATACATGTATAAATGCTCTAGTTGAAATGCAACTTTGCAGCACAAAGGTAATCCTTCAAAACTTTCCCCTGCAAACTTGTTATTGTTGTTCAGCGGATACTCTCTGACTGTTTTTACAGTCTATTGCAACTTGCATTCTATATGCACGTTATTGTACATAGAAGTGAATGAATTAGAATGACTCAGCTGAAATGAAATGAAATTTTGACTTTATATAACAGTAACTCCAAAATAAATAAGGGAGAGACTAAAGAGACTTTCTACAGAAAGTATCTCCAGAATGTGCAACTCCATTAAATGTGATAACATTGCTTGCTATACGTTGACTTGTTGAGATGTTCATGTTTGTTTATAAAGTTTTTTGATGGGAAATCCCTCCTCATAGGTATATAACTGCAGAATTGGGAATCATTGATCTTGTATATCTTTTATTTCCTAGCGTAATGCAGTCGTTGCCTTTTCCTCGTAGAACAGCACCGATGTGGACGTTGCAACTTTCAAATGATTTCTTGTTAGTAGTTAGATTCTTTTTACAACCAAAAGCATTAAAATGAAACCCATCATCATAACATCCAGCTAAATCATCAATTATTCTTCAAGGTCTTGAAATAAAACGTATTAAATAGATCTTGTAACAAACCTACAGTGTGCATATGATAGATATTTATTGGAATTCCCATAACCGTTTCGGATGGCATTAAATAACTAAAGTGTTAAAAACCGATCTCTTTAAATGAAATTATTTGCAAGCTTCAGGATTAACCTGTTTATGAACATTAATGTTTTTTGGGAAATAGCTATCCTACTGAGGCATCAAGCAGTTTTCTAGTATTTTCACTGTGTCTGTCAGGGATGCAGTAAGAAGAGAGTATATTTTATGCGACAAAATTTCTAATTTACTTTACTGATCGTGAGATAATGCAATAATATCAGCCAAATTAATAGCAAAAGTGTATGTACCTATGTAGAGTTCTGAGTTTTAATTTTAATGAAAGTTAAGCTAGGCTCAAAGGAATTCAATGATGTTTTCATTTCATGTATGGATGCACTATTGCTACCGTAGGGTGAATGGAAATTAGGAATCTATCATAAAAACAAAATTTGATTGTCATCAGGAAGGTTGAGTCTATTTGATCTTTCTGTATCAGTAAATTTCAAGCTGATCGGTTTACTATTTATTGTCGACTGCTCTAAAAGGGAATTCTAGTAAGTTCTTTAGGAAAGTACTAATTGTGAATACTGAATCAGGAAGCTTTATGGGATTACGTGTTATTAATTCTGAGATTGAATAAATTTACAGTATCCTGAAAATAAATACTCCATTAAGAGAAGGTAATTAGAAGATTGTCAAATGTTCACGTAACAGTGTTATTGCAATTTGTAGTAGAAGAGAGTAGGTATCCTAAAAGTCCTAATCGATATAGGGAGTGCCTACATTAGAAAATCTGCATGTCTCTCTCACATAAAGCTCTAAAGTTTTTGTTACAATATTGAGTTTTCATGTACACGCAGTGTAGCGTTATTAACTAATCCATTCGCTGTAGTATGGTATAATCCATTGGTACGGTAGTCGTACAGAATGTACAAGTGAAAGTAAATATAGTGAATTTTGTTCTAACTGCATTTGCTTGGACATTCTGCGAAAACTGCAAATGCAGAGTTTGAAACTAAGTAATATGTCCTCGGGGGTTATTTCTCCCTTTGGTACTCTGAAAAACTGTAGTTCTAAATAATATTCTCGAGTTAGTTTATCTCTTAGTCAAAAAGTAGAGTAAAATGGTGGAGGTACTACTACATAAGAAACATATATATAAGAAGTCAGAAGGTGTTTCTAATAGAACATTTTATAGTCAAAATATAGGTAAGTGCTATATTATTATAGTGTAAACAAGTACTGTATATGTAGTAGTGTACGATGTTGAGAGGAAATGGTTAGTCGTGTCAAATTCCACATCCAATTTTGTTTTTATAGAAATTGCAGTAGAGAGAGGAGGTCCTTAACATTTCTGAGTTAGTAAGTAAGACTGGAAGCTGTTGAGTTGTTGAGAATCTGTCCTTTCCCTAAATAGAATGAGTTTAAGATGGAGGATTTTATGGCTGTATACTCGAAGGATGTTATTACAGAGGATGCTATAGTTAAAATTATGTTCTCGTATAAATAATAACATCCAGAAAAAGAGAACATCATAAAATAAGTAGGGAAAGGGAAATAAATACAGTAAAAACACATGATATTATTGGTAGGGAGAGTTATGTATTGGAGCTGTACAGCGTGGGACTGAAGAAGAATTTCGTAGCTTAAATTTTTTATTGAGTGCTCTGTACATCTTCGGTGATCAATAGTATAGAGGTAACAATAAACGTGATTTATTCTGTAGTCCTATGGCACAATTTACAGTTGAGGAACGTTAAGTGCAATAGCTGACCTACATCTGCAGGATTTTATAGAGAGCTTGCGCTTTTTTCAGGACACGATAATGTATTTACATGGACGGGGAAAGCAAAGTACATCCCACCACTTCCTATCTCCCAAGCCAAACAACGAAAGAAAACATTCTTTCCACACATTCAACTTTCGATAGCCTAAAGCTTTTACACTTTATGTGTGTACCTATCCATAGAATGGAGAAAAATGTAGGCAAAATCACAATTGCACCATTTACAGTGGGAGCGAGAGACAGTGCATGGTGTAAATGTAAATATTGTCTTTATATTAGTGTACACAGAGAGTGTGCTTGCTCCCTTTTCTCTAGCTCTCTACGATCCTAACAGCTCCTGACAATCCTCCTTTCAAATTCAAAAGGAGAAACTGAATTCGTTGCAATTTTTTTCGAAACTTTAATTTCCTTAGGAAATTATTTATCTCTTCTCCTCTAACGTTAACATATAAAATGAAAACTTTCTCCTGGTAACTAATGCTTTCTCTCAGTTTTCACGGTCTTTGTTTTCCCTCTTGTCTCGTCTTTTCTCGTTTTCATTGAAGCGCTTGTCTTCTCTCAGGCGCTTTTACCTATTCATGAAAATTGGAACTGCATGCATAAATGCTCGCTTTACAAAAGCTACTATCTACTAGCAAAGGTACTTTAAATTCATATGCACACGCTATGTACACTCTTATTTAGAGTATAACTAAAGTCATATACAGGAGCCATAGCTCTATCTTAGTGCCTATCTAAAATAACAGCACTTTACCACACACTAGACTTGGAGGGATGTTAAAATGCAAACCCAAAATATCTACAATATATACGAAGCTACACGACTACACAGTTGATAGCATGACTAAACGAGACACGATATGATTATAAGCTTTTAGATGCGATGTTGTAACTGATATTACTTTCTAGTACAAATAGAGGTTACCTCCTCTAAGTTAGAGAGCCTCTCTTATGTGAATGTTGTAGTAGAGAAAGTACGTAACATTATTTTCTACATACTAAATATATATACTACTATGTTATATGACTATCATACCCTCTCTCTATTATAGACGAGTTGGAGACTTCCACTACTTTCTCCATAAAAATGTGGCTGGTGAAAGTAACTGCATGTGTAGTAAGGGAAAGGATATCTCTTAAGAAGTTGTTAATATCTCCGAGGAATTGCTCATAACACTTTTTGAATTTATTCCTGAGCTCAATTTCTATGCAAGTTTTCCCTACACTTGAATACCACCACTTAGATCCTTTATTTCGCAAAATCAAGACTCCCTCCC
The DNA here is from genome assembly GCA_009936455.2 of Tomocerus minor. Classification (NCBI taxonomy): domain Eukaryota; kingdom Metazoa; phylum Arthropoda; class Collembola; order Entomobryomorpha; family Tomoceridae; genus Tomocerus; species Tomocerus minor. Next base: position 30,232 of record JAAAYG020085448.1, on the reverse strand, counting down.
TCATCAATTGTAAGGGAATTTTTTATTTTTCCACCTTTATGGAAACTTACCACCAACTAAATTTAAAAAGGGTTTAAATTATTATTATGGTAATGTTAGTAGGTTTTCCGTATTTGAACATTAGCATTTTTAGATTTAAAGTTTGTGCTTATCACTGAAATATTATAAAAAAAATTTGGGGAGAGATCCTATCTGTAGGTACTTAACTTGAAGATTGAGTATTCTCTTCATATTTTAAGTGTGCGTAAAGTTGGGACCGCAATAAATATAAGATTTTACAATTTTATTTATGCGTTGATCTAGGCATATATCTAAGGGCATGCCATGTAGTACGGAATCTTTTTCATGGCAGGGGTAAAGTGTAGGAAATGATAGTAAGGAAGGGAGGAAAAGGAATGAGTCAGTGCCAAAGCGTTCTTGTAGGATTTCCAGGTATGCCTTTTGACTGGTGATTTTGTTGTAGGAGGAAAGACTTGTATCTCGTAAATGGGAATTCCTTTAGCATTGCATTAAAGTCAAGTTAAGCGTGGGAGTCAAATATGTGTTTTGCAAAATGGAGTTGCTGCTTCATAGAGTGTCTAGTCGAGTGAACTGTATTACAGAATGTAGTAAACTTTATGGTCGCAACCAAATGAAAAGACAAGCTTTAGAAATTACTATGGAACATGAGAAGATATCTATAGAGTAGGGAGGTGTCTTGTTAATATTACTTGCTTATAATGAATATTCCTGTTCTTTCTCATCTGCCGTTTTCATATTTCGACCAAATTCCCGAGCATAATCATTATTATTAAACATTATTTTATTGCTCTGTAGATTTTACATACTGTACACATTGAGTCTCAGAAATGAGTTCAACAGAGAAAGGAATGACACAGGATGGTGAAGAGAAAGTCTACTTTCTCTAAACCGCGACTCTTACATGTAACATTCAGGAAGGAGGAATGATAGTGCCAAGCTACTACATAAAAGTGTGTCTTCGCAGACTCGCTAATCTCGCTCAAAGGAAGAAACAGGAAATTTACATCACATCCTTTCACAATCTCTAGCTATCTATGTGCATTAACTTTATTTTCCAACCTAAATAAGACAAGACACTAATGCTTGTCATAACCAACAGTTTTAGTTAACTAACGCAACGGAAAGGAGCGGAGCTACTCACACTTTAAATTGTCTCCTCAGGAAACAACTCGCTTTCTAAAGATATTCATGCCGGCTCATTCATTCAAACTTAACTCTTTCTATTCAACTTCTACTCTCTCTCTCTCTCTCTGATAATAATGCGTTGCTGAGCAATTATCCTTTTGTGTAGGCTACTACTCGTTCTAGTCCTCCTGACTTACTTGAGTAAGTAACTTCCTACTTTATCCATTCTCTACCGTATGGTCAACAAGAACTCATTTCAGAAATGTATTTCGTTGCCTGTTTTCATTCTGTAAGATATTTTCTACTGAATAACCCCACTAAGATATCTAAACTCGTTCAGATTAAAATTAATGCTGAATGAATCTCCTTTTCTTACGGTCAAGTGTATTTCTTATGTTTTTGCATACGAGAGGATTTAATTTGAGCTGGTACATTCATTCAGTTTCTTGAAACTGTGGAATTGATTCATAAATATTCTCCATTAACCTCTAGCATGTCCCACTAAAAACACAATTGGGAATGTCGATATAAATTTACAATATAGAACCACCCACGCATTTTAAGTCTAATCCGCATCGAGTGCGAAATGTACATTTTCTAGGCTGTGATGCTTCCGGAAGCACTTATCCTCTTACTAAGATTTGATAAGGGCTTTATACTCAATTATTCATACTCCTTAATATTTTAGACTCAGTTTTCTTTGTATTTCTTGAAGTTCAGCCCAAAGCTTTTATGTTTTCATATTCAATTCAGATAATTGCATACATCTTTACAGTGAACCAAAAGTTTTAGTTATTCTTAATTTAATTAAAGTAGTTTAGTAAAAAAAAATAATTTTAGTGTGAAAAAACGCATTGAACCAATACAATGAAAATAGTTATCTTAAGCGTCTCTGAAAATTGAGAATATATTGCAAATTTACTGTTAGAAAATTAGAACAGGTTGAAATTGTCATCTGTCGAAGAGTTCAAAATTAAATTCGCTTACGTATTTATAAAGTGTTACGAAATCTCTTATCTTATTGTGGTACCTTTTTTACTTGAATGTAAAACATTTTGTGCAGTTAATAAATGTCGGAAATGTACTGTAATAATCTTTGAAAATATAGAGGCGACACATGTACACAAAATTACTATTGCCACATGGTTGGAAATTCTAATATAGTTGCAGTCAGATAAATGTTCGTGTCCGCTGTCTTTATGAATACTTTTAAAAGGTGAAAGTTGGAACGTTTACTCTCTCTTATGGCTCTCAGGTGGGAATAGGTAGTATTAGTAGTATCTGCATGCATCAGGCGATAAAAAATATTCGGCAATAACATTTCAACTGAAGAGGTTACCTAACTGCATACTGCAAGTGTGTATGTAAATAGAAGAACTAGCGTATCTTTTCAGTTAGAGTTTTTCGTCAGTCTTCTTGTGTCGAATTTTGATGCCAGCTGTCCCGTTTTGTTTGCTTAATTTCTCCTTGAGGCCATCTATTAGCATATAGCAATGTAGCAAATTAATGTTTTCCGCTCATTACATTCGAACACAGCATCGTCAGTTAGGTCAAGATTGCCACGGTGCTTACACAGTGCTGGGCTAGGAGAAAGTGTATCTCTTCAATCTAATCAGACACAAAGGTAGGCAATCTCTGTTTTGCCATGCATTTAAACGTCTATCACTATAATGTTTAGGGTGATGCTACAGTACAGGACAACTAGTTATCTAGCATCTCTCTTTGCATTTGCGCAATGCGTTTGAAATGAAAAGACGTTGTTTTACTTAAATGTAATTCCACTCTAAATTCTGAATTCATATTCTGTGAGTATAAGTGTAGTCGGGAGGATTTCACTTGAACTTTCATTGCAGAAATTTCTCTTACTGCAAGAGGATGAATATAAAGTAAAATCTTTGCCTTGTTTTAACAAGGATTCCAGAACGTCTCTATTCTGTTCCGTACTATGCTCCTGTGAGTATTGTGAACACAGAGAGAGAGAGAGAAAGTTACTGGATGATTTTAGGTAGCTAGGTTCGTCTTGTATCATAAACTTATCAAGTATTGCAAGCAGGTACTATTCAATCGTTCAGAATTTCATGTTCGTAATCAGCAGAGCACGGGATCCTTGTATTTTCCAGTTGCCTCTTGTGTAAACGGAAGTTTCTTCTATAGCACGATACTTTTTTTCTCAATATATACTAAAGAATACGATTAGGGAAAATATATAGTTCTCCAGTGCTCCTATAGCTTTCTCTCTCCTAAACTGAAACAAAACAGTCTCCGTGTAATTTATCTGGCGCAGTACAGAAAATGAGTTTTCGCAGTGTCAGACGACTCGGAAGTACTACAACTTAACTTACTTTCTCTACACGTCATTGCGTTTCCCTGCATGTTCTGTCATTGATAAATGAACATGTTGCTCCAAGCAGAATGCATTTATTGTCCGTTACGCTTTCGCCAAGCATTCCGACGACAATAATATTTTTCCTTAGCATTAAAATCTTTAGCTTCATTTTTTATCTACCATTACACGTTAGAGTTCACCATTAGAAAAGGTATATTATAGGCATCTGACTTACTGCTTTCTCTTTACCCTCCGCTGTGAAAATAGGATTTGCTAGCAACTACCAAATTGGTTGACACAAATGTCGTTAGGTACTTAAACCTGTTTTCGTAATACATGTCGTTGTTGGCTCATCAGTCAGATTATTTTATTAAATTGAAATGCTTTTTACACAAATTGAATATCATTCACCGTGAATTAATAGAAAAAAACAACCCAAACTGCAATTTGAGCAGCCAGTAACGCTTTATTATCTGCAGTCAACTGACATTTACCGTTACATATTTTATGTCCCTTTCAGAGACGTTCAATAGCTATTACATCACATTTTCTTAACTCGATACTACGATGTTTTTGCGTAGCTAGGAAATTTATGACAGCAATATAATATGGCGTTTCCCTGAAAATAAAAAGTTACCTTCTGATCGCATTATGTCAAAGAGGTTTTTTATCGGTAAATACACAGTACGGAGTTCCTTCCTACGTCAATGACGAAATTAAGTTGAGTCGCAGTATAGGACTAGCTTAGATATTCTTTTTCATTTCAGTGACGAAACATTTGTTGAAGGTTGACAGTCATTGCATTGGGAATAAACTAGAAGTATTCCCCGAGCCTATCATATGTAAGAAAGGAGCTCTGGCATTTATTTTCTCTACCTGTGGTTATAATTTCATAAAACTTTTCTTCATTTTCCATTTATTACATTTTAGGAGAGTAGAAAGCAGTGGGGCTTTCCCCATAGCGCTATAACTTCCTCATACTTAAATGTAGCAGAAGATAAAGGAATTCTTTGCTATTGCTGAATTGTTCTACTGCAAAAGTGTACACGATTGGATTTACATGCTACGGCATGCAGTATTGTATATTTTTCCGCCAGAAATTTTATTCCGTCTTGTGTTTTCGTCTGTCATAGCTCTGTGGGGAGTGCGCCTTCCCTTTGACGTCTGCAAAAAGCAAAAGCAGATCCAATTCAGCTCATGCTAACTTGCCAACACTGAAAAAAGTAAAGTGGTAGCCTTCTTTGCGGGATTTTTTAGGGATTTTCTTACGCAACACTACTTCGCCTTATTTAGGATGGGTTGCTGGAAGCTGCCTTGACGTTCCAGTCAGTCCTCCGTAGAATCTAAATTTCCAGCATTTCCTAATAAACCACAGAAGAGATAGTTATAGTAGGTAGCTAAACCCTTTTTCCCTTTCACTCCGTACTCTCTCGTAGTGTCTTCGAGTTCGGAACTGGAATTTGGGAGAGTCTTAGCAAAGAATTATTTTTCTAGGCCCAGAGATAGGAAATAGCGGATGGTTATTACGCACTACACTGATAGGTGCAGATATATTAGCTCCTTAGCGTCATTCGACATAGCTGCAGTGTTTCTCCATTCTGTCCGTCCCTGTCAGAGGCCATAAGAGCTCCCTTTCTGCATCGCTAAAAAGAAATGGCACCGAGTTAATTTTGATGGTGATAATTTGTGACTGGGGAAAGAGGATGTGTGTATGTATGGCTACGTGTGTTACTCCCTCAGTGCGTGATAAGCCTACGAATGGGAACTATTGAAAGCAATTCGTCAGGAAACGGAGAGGCTAAAGTAAATTTTCTCGGTGCTTGAGTGACTCCTATCCCCTATTTATGAATAGATACCTTGGGGAGGCTCATATTTTATCTCTTATAAAGAAAGGATTACTCAGGCAGAAACATGCTTTCTCTTCCAAAACGTCTATCATATTTAGTTATCAAATCTCTTTCCTGATAAGGCGACTACGGACTCACAATACATAAGTTAGCCCAACTACTAGTTTTTAGAGCAGGCGCTATTCCTTTGCCGCCCATATATCACTGTCTCTTATACACTAGAATTACACTTATGAATCCACCTATGATGATTGTCGGCAAAAACTTTTTGCTCGCCCATCAAAGGTTTTCTGGATGGAGGTAGTAATTTTTGTGGTTTCTATCAAATGACCTCAAACGGTGAATGTTTTTATTTTTGATAAGCTTCGAGCATTTTGCTTGGATATTCTTACATCAATTGATTTTAATTGAAGGGTTTGTATCGGAAAATTATTAGTCCGAAATGTAAATGTTACTTATAGTCAGCCAATACTATGAATTGGTTGACTTACCTAAGAAACTTTGGATGATATACACATAGCTATTTGATTCTTATCAACAGAAATTTTTAAAGTTGAGTTTACTAAAAATTGTATACTGTACAGTATCCGCTGATCTAAAAATTTGGAGCCTTCAGATTCAGTTTGTATTCTGCGAGGTTGAATCATAATCAATAATAGGTGATAGCATCATGTGCCCCGAAATCAGGTGGTTCCTGTTTAGCAGTTAAATTGGGAAGGAGAAAACCCTTTTCGTCACCTATCCTAGCTAAGGTGAAAAAGTATTAAGAAATGGATGTTTGACTCGTTTAGCACACGTTGTCGTGAATTATTCAAGCAATAAAGTCAGTCTGTTTCACAATACAAGAAAAAGTTTATTCTAGCATAAAAGCGCGAGTTGCCCAGTTATTATTAGCCGTTGTGGAGGAGGTCGGCTATTCGAGTGCTGTTCACTTAAATACAAAGCTTCGTAGGGCTATAGTTATATATTGTGTTCTTAGCGTTTAGTTTTTTTGGAGCAGGACTCGACTGTAGTGGTAGTTTCTCCAGTTGTCTATAAATTTTCAAGGCATCATAAATTTATCGGGTAGCAGTAGCTATATTGTGCGATAGAAGACCACCGCGTGTAGTATCTATAGGTCCCAGATAAAGAATATTTGAGTATAGGTCTAAACATAGCACTTGAGTTCTATATACTTATGTATTTAATGGCGGAAACGGAAGGGAAGATCGTATCGTAAAGCACATAAGCGTAGTTTTGTCCAGCCACATAGCAGATCGGCTCCTTGCTTGTTTTTGTTAGTAGAATCTTATTTATAAGTAGATGCCCGTAATGCTTAGACCGCAGTTCCTACGTAAAGAGAGAAAGCATTGAAAGTTGGAGAGAGGCTTTCCCCGACCACTGCCGTCGGACGAGAAATACATTTCCTTCTGTCCCCCACCTTTTACCTTGTAGCTAAGTAGTTAGTGTTGAACTCACAATCAGATCTACGTAGCCAGGTTCACGTTACGGATTTGCTATGGAAAGCCACGTTAGATTTTGGGATCTTTGCTCTCTTCTCTATTAGTCGTTAGAGCATTGCTCTGTATTTTATTTTACATGGGCATGTAATACAATATGTACATTGTGGCTCTTACTGACTCAAGTTATAACTTGTGCCACTAATGCACAGACTAAAACTCTTCTTCTGTTTTCTACACAACGTAATCCTGAGTAAGTATATGGATTTGACCCATTTTATGAACATCAATTATAAAACCTCCATTAAAGTTTCAAGCACAATCCGCAAAGTATTAAATTTTCAGGTCTCTAAGAACTGTCCATAGTCATAGTGCAAGGTTGTTGTGGCTATTCTTGTTACTGGGCTAGACACATGTGCAAAGTAAACCAAGTTGAAAAGTTAAGTAGAAGATAAACTGTGTGTGGCGGAATTTGTAGCCAGGACTTTCTGCCTTATGACACACTGAGAATTATTGCACAATAAACTGAATCTGATACTACAAATCTTTGGAATATGGAGCACCATTCATTGTTTCTGCAAAGGAGTAACATGGATTTCAATTCCAGCTTTTCTTTCAAGAAAATGTGTTGCTTGAATAAGAGAGGCAGACAGGGAGGCTAAATTCCCCATGCAATATGCTTCAACGCGCTCTCAAGAACTGTCAATTGTTTGAATGTGTGTCCATACGTGTTATGTCATTAGCTGCCGTACAAGACACTCTTGTTTCCCTTGTGCTTATGAAATATGCAAACATTACATTGAACAGTAAGTAACCATATATAGCCGTTGCCATTGTGTGTGTATAAGTAAGTAGTTGTTTTAGAGCAAACAAATTGTAGAGTGAAGAAATGATGTTGGAGGTATTTCAATGGAAATATTATAGCTGCGTAAGTAAAATGGTAAATGTTATGTCAAGCCATGCCCTGCAATGCATTCCCCTTATATGTGTATGCCTGTCTGCTCTGTACATAGAGAAATCGTTAGAAAGCAGTAGAAACATTCATTTCATCAGGTTGAAAGTCGGGTAACTGATCGAATCGACTCAAGTTGAGTGACCCTATTCACGCTCCACAGCTCGTAATGCAATTTTGTGCGTGCGTGCTTTTGAACTTTTCTTTTGTAGTCCAACTCTTAGTTCATATTTCATGGAGCGGATTTTGCGTCAGCTTATTGTTATAGTGTATTTCCTACGTTCCTTAACTTTAGTTTTGTACCTCCCATACTGATGAAATAATACATAACCGATGTAATATTCTCTCTGCTCAACTCAAGGTACTGCTACTACAAAAGTCAGCTCAAGAAGCTCTACACTCAACTCCTTGCCCTTATTTTTCAAGTTACTTGTTTGGCGAGACTCCCACAAACTTCCACTCTCCAAAACCCATTCTAATGCAGAATAATAATGTCTTTCTCAAACCTCTCCTTTGAATTAAATAATATTTTCTCCCATGCTTTCTAAAGCAGAAACGAAAAATAAATGACAGAAATAATATATGCTACAGTGTATATATACTGCACGTGTATATATCTATATTATATAATGCCTTTTACTTTCATGTTATATTTCTAGCAAACATATTGTTTGTGGTGAAAGTGCGCAATTCAAAATGCAATGCACTTAGATAAACAACTTTTATATAAACTTTCCATTTATTTCTTCACAAAGAACAGTCGAAATAGAATTATGTAAGATTTCACTACTAGTTAGAGCTAATAGTACTGTAAGTGAGGTACAAGTGTGTGCTTACATAAATATCCTCGCCACATATATAACCAACTTAGCGCACATGAATACAAACACATGCATAGGATGGGGTTATTAGATAGGATCTGTCAAACGGAAAGATTTAGTTGAACAGACTGAGCACTTCATCATAATAAATCATTGTAATCTATTCGCCAGCTTTACTCTTTAAGTTAAAGCGACAAAAATATGCCAGGCTCGTACAATGTACGCGACAATAACTTATTTCTGATAAGAAAATTGGCAAACATGCATTTACATAGTCACATTAGCACTCAACAACTGATTTAGCAGAGTAGTCAAGTAATCCAACCGAGAGTGTTCAAAAATCCACATGCATTGCATCGAAGAACATAGATTACTAAAATAGATTGACGCTTATGGAACGAAACTCCTTTTGTTGTGAAATCCTTAAAAAACTTTCATGCCACGCCTGGCTACACACTATCAGAATTACCAAGGACCATTCAGGGCTCAGCTCTGGCCTTCCCTACTACCTAACTCCTACAACGAAGATATTTTGTAAGCAATCAAGTATGAAGTAGACACAACAGGGACTATAAAATAGTATGAGGATGAAATTCATCGTATAGGTACTCTCCTTTTAGTGCATTAGTTTTCAGTTTTTAAGTATGAATATCTAAATACGTAATTCTGCAAACGCTTGCTAAAATCATTGATAAAAAGTTTTGCTGATCTCATAACATTTTCAGATGAGAGTAAAAAATTTAGATTTGCAAGCACACAATTCAATATATTATTATTATGTACTTGTCTTAGAAGTCGATAGCCCTTGATTCCACAAGATGTGTTACATAAGAATTCTGTTTTCATATAAATAATATTTTTTTCGAAGAAAACTCGCTATCGTAATGCGGAAAAGGTTGTATGTCAATTAAGGAGTACTTGACAGGATTTTGTGAGACATTATTCCTTGCTAAAAGAATTTTAAAAATTTCCATGTCGCTTTGCCGCCGTGGTTGAGTCTAATTTGAAATGCAAAATTTTCCAGTCCAGATTCTGACAGTTTGTGGTAAACGTACACAGCTCCAAAAAATATCGAAAAAAGAAAAAAATCTCCAAGGCACAAATTTCTGACATGAAACTAGTGTTTCTAAGTATGCCATAAAAATCAAAATACATTTTTCCAATGCATTCCTCGTACTCCAAAAAATCCAAATTTTTTTCTATACGGAATTAATTTTTGAAAATGTTGGAAACCTGTGCCCTCGAAAAATATGAGCAGATTTCAAAAATGTTTACATCATTGCTCTACACTAAGCCGTTCTCCTTAAATCAGGGCTAGAAATCATATCAACCACTCCTTAACAAACTATAAATGTATTAAACCATCTCCTATAATGTATTGTATACAAGGGCACTATATTGCATTAAGGATTTAAGTCCCTAAAAGGTAAATAATTTCGAGTATATAGGAAGTTACATTCAAGAATTACATTTAGTGGAGGAAAGTGGTAGTTTGAAATGAATGGGTGGAGACAGAACTGTTGAAGTACAAAACTAAAAACCATGAGATGGTTGTTTTCTATTAAGATGGATATTTTCTCCTTGATTCTTTAATAAGTTAGAAATCATGCCGGCTATTTAATATGCATTTGTGATTTGGTTGCTTGCATTGAAATATTATTTTGGTAGGTAGGGCGGATAGATTTAGTGCTCCAGGAGTTAGTGTCTAGGTTCCACTAACCTTAAATGGCCAGACTAAGCTGTGCATGAGTAAATTGGGCTTTATTCAAGGCGAGTGAAATTTCGCAGGGAATTGGACATTGTGGGAAAGAGAATGGAAACTATGATTCAACGGGAGAGTAAGGCAAGGTATTATTAAGTCTAGGTTGCTAGAGTTGAGTTGAGCCATGGTGTTTAGGTAGATGCTTTTCGGCCGGCGTAGTTTGCCTTCGGTAATGCACCTCCACAGAATGCTAACATAATACGAAGCTAAATATGTGAGCGTGTATGTATAAGCCCACTTTGGGTTTTGCGCAAGTAATCGAAGTCTTTGTGGTTTTCTCTTCTTTCCTCTCCTCTTCCACTGAGTCCAGTGCAGCTTCCGCTGTTTTCCCCCGTTAACTAAAAGCGGCGAGAAAAACTGATATGCTCCTTTCTCCTTAGCCATGTCATGCTCTTTGCTTTCACCGACCATCCTTCTATTCTTCCATCGAACAGGGAAACTGTAAACTTATAAACAAGAATGAAAGGGATTTCTTCTCTGTGGTTTACCTCAGCATTGCACACAGCTACAGATAACTGCACTAAACAACACGAAATTTACTTAGCCCGATAGGAAACCACTGTAGGTATTGAATACATAAAGACACACCAGCTCCTTTCGCCCACTAAGACTTAACTCACAATGGAATCAATTCAGGGTTCATGGCTAAACTTTGAACACTCCTGTTTTTTATTTAGAAATTTCCGTCACGGGAAATGCCAGGGATTTTATCTTCTCTTATCAGAGATATATAAGGAATCTAACTTCCAAGAGAGTGCTCGGCTTGAATTTCAAGACTTTTACTGTCCTTGGGATTTCAAAAGGGTTTTGTCTATCGACTTTCATTTTCATTAGGCAAAGTATCTCCCCTCATCACTTGATATTCAAAGTTTTGTTTTTTAATTTTACTGCTATAACGTAATTTAAACTACAGAATTCATATTAAAAAACTTGTCTTTATATTTTTAAGGTATTGTTTCGATGAAATCTTCTGCCTTAGGATATTCTGTAGAAAATTAAGCAGTTAAATCTAAATTAGGCAAGTAGTAAACTGAAGCACTAAGCTATTTCATCACCCAAGGACTTTATATTATATGAGGAAATCTCTGTTTATATTTATACGTGTGTGCCATATTACATTTATTAACCCGGATTCGGGTAGTGAAAAGAGTAGAAAACAAGAAATTGTAGTTCGGGAGTAAAAGCCTATATAGCTAATGATGTTTCCTTCCGTCATATCTCGTTATACAGCTCTGGCGAGTACCTATGTGTACTTTGTACGTGTAGAATTTGTGCGGCCACTGCATTTCCTTCTGTATTGTGTGCATTCAGGTCAGTACGGTGACTAGTTTAACTCTGCTATATTGCACTCTTCCTCAATTTCATTTATAGATGGGAGAAACGTGATCTTTTATACGTGTAACTTTACAGCGCACAATATGTCATTTACTGTCTGTTCGGAAAAAGTTTCGTTTTATTGCAATTTTTAAAGTTGCTATTGTGTGAGGGACATTAAAGCTCCCGCTCACTCCTTTCGTGTTTCCATCAACCCTATTATAAAAAAACCTTTCTTTTGTTCGGAGCGAGGGAAAGTAACTATTAGTAAGGAAATTTAGACCAGGCCAAGAAATAGTTAAACGTGAACCACAAAGAAACTTTTTATTAAGTAGTAATTGAAAAGGCCACCTTCTTTATGTTGTTGGTCATAGAGAGAGAGAGAGGACTTCGTGCAAGTAAAACTTGAGGTAGCAGTGTAACATAACATGCGGCTACAAAAGAACGGAAAGACAATTACGATGGAAAAGGATGGAATGTAACAATAGTATCAGAAGAACTAATACATAAAATATACGTAGGAATGAGAGCACAATTGTTCGTATCGGGAAAGTTCACAGAAAACAAATAGGACAAACAACTCGCGGAGTAATTCATTAACTAATCACTTACATGATTAATGTTCTCCTTCTCTGTTGCATATTTTATTTCGAGGAAATTATTTCCATAATATCCTTCGATCCAAAGAACGAGAATACATGCATACAAATAGTACATTAAGCTTATTTATTATGCCCCTAGCCTAGGAGCTTATAGCTAAATATCCTTTTGGATTACTAAAACAAGACATAGAAACTTTATACATTTATGCGTCTGTTCTCTGGTTTCTTAAATGACTTTATATTAGTATGCACTATGTATACGTACAAATAATAAGCAAATGAACGTGCTTCTCCATGTAGATAGGCACTATTGATGGGGATACACGAAGGCTTTCAAGCATTTTCTTTCGTCGGCTTCGTGTAGCTAGAGCTCCAGTAAATAAGAACGCAATTTCTCTTTGACTTTCCCAAGCTCGACAAGTCGTGACAACTTTCTCTGTCCTTGTCTGACAGAGCAGTGAGCATTCTAGCTTTTCGAAGTGGCTCACACTGTTTCTTGGTTTTTCTCCAAAGTAATGGATTGGACCCCCAGGGTTCCTATAGCTCTCATTCTACACTCCAATATAAATACTAAGCCCTTTTGTGCATGGAAGCAAAGGCGACTCTTCTCATTTAACATTTGGCAAAAGCACTATTCACTTCGAGAGCAAATGTCTCCTGAATTAACAGCTACTTATTTAATGTCCTATGAAATTAAACTTCATCCTCTCCTATAATAATAATATCTGAATAGGCAACCAATGCTTAATATTTGTAGTTACAACCCGCAGATAGCGGTTTTGAATTTCCCATTGCAAAATATTTTATTAACACGTAATTAATAATTATTTATACACTAATATAATTAAAAAATTTCAAGCACAAAAAAATATGTCAAAGTAAATAGATATGAAATAAAAATGGTACGCCCACTACTACCGCCGTTAATCTTGTCGCTAGAAAAGTGGAGTGAGTGACTTATTTTTAGCTCTGTAATTGTAATTGAGATAAGGAAGTTAGTGAATAATGGATTTCACATGTATGGTAATTAGTGATCAATAAGAGACTGGGAGTGTAATGAGATTGGCATGAATTAGGTGGTTTAACGTTGAGAGAAAATTTGATTGTGGTGAGGAATGTAGAGCTGTGTCTAATGTAGAGTGAGAGGTATTTTGTGAAAATCCGTATACGTTTGTGTAGTAGGAAGAAGGGGCCATTTGTATTGGTAATGCTAGGACTAATGCAATGTAATTTAATGAAAAATGTTGTGTGTGTCAAGCGAAAATGTGGGAAAGGAAAGTAAAGCGTAGCCAGTGAACCTGATTGTGAGTTTGGGAAGAAAACAGGCAGAAAATAAGATAATCAATGAATGTTCCCTCGGCTCGTATGTATTTATGTATAAAGTAACTGTGCTGTAGTCATTTGAGATGATACTATATCCTGCAGCACAGACTAAGGGAAACGTTGTGAAAGAAAAAGAAAAGTTTTCTTATGTATTGATATAGCGGGAGAATTGTCTATCTGTGTGGGCTATGGTATGAGAAAAGAAGTGGAGTCGTGTTGTCTGTCTATATGAAGACACTGACTGACTGAGAGTCTGTGAACTATTTCCAAGACAGTACGCCTAAGTATTTCTTTTCTCGTTTGTAATGATGGCACGTCTTCTGCTCTACCTTAGGGAAGGACTCCGCCAAGTGCAGAAGAGACGAAGGAACATATCTCGACTAGAAGGAAAAGCTCATCGTCCTTCCTGTACTTGTTCAACGCCTATCGCATCTTCAGTTGGACAAAACATGGTTCTAACATTTACACTTGCCACGATCTGTACTGCTCCAAGACTACAATGCAGACGTACAGATAAGGACAGCTAACCCAGAAAACGGGTTCGCTCTCTTCTCCCAAGGAAATATGCAATGTACAGACACAATCATCAAACAGAACACAATGCACCGTTTTGGAGGAGAAGTTGTGAATGTATAGTTACAGTTACTTAGAGTCAGATCACATCCTAAGATGAAAACCGTTTTCTTCATCTGCTCTCGCAAGAAAGAAAACGAAAAGGAGAAAATTACTGTTGTTCCTTAAGGAGGATTTGACATCCCGCCATAGGAGAGTCTATATCTGCCCAAGAAAACTTAATGTGCCAGTGAAGAAGAGTCTTTTGGAGAATTTACTGGTTTTTTGGAGTTTAGTTCATTTGTTGTTCGACAGAATCCTGGCAGACGAAGAAGCCCCCACAATAATAATTAAATCAAGATCGGAATGGATGGTAGATTGTATTGGGGCTGGAGTTTGTGGAAATGGAAAAATACAAGTAACATTATTAGTATCATCCATTCTACGAGGTGCAATAGGACATTACCACTCTGTACTTGTTCCTCTGTCCACTCATTATCATTATGTGAACAAAATAACATTAGTCTAACGAGTAGTAGCTCTAATATTACTCAAGGGAAAAACATTTACCACAGTTTTCCAAGATTTCTCTCCTTTTAGGCTAAATATTGGGAATTGATCTGTAATTGAGTAGCTAATAAGCTCTAGGCGACAGAGCCCAATATTATAATCGTTTCCAGAAGACGAAAAGAGAAAATTTAATTTCTAGAGGAATCGGGAAGATATCAATGAGTGAGTGTTGTCGGAGTTGGAGCCGATCGTTTGGCTTCTTGCGGAATAATTGGGAATACGAGGAGAGTATAGAAAAAGGAAGTCGAGACAAATCAATAAATTAGCGAAGAAAATGGATGGTGCTAATTTTAGCGGTGCTGGTACTGGAAACGCTGGAAGTGGCGGCGGGGATACGGGAAGTGAGGCAGGTGCCTCAGCAGCTGGATCTGCACCAGCCACGACGGGAACAACTAGCAGCGTCGGCAGTCAAGAAAATGCCGTTGAAAACGTTGATGGGCTTTTGTCGGATTACATGGAGAAGTTGGGAACTCGACTGTCTGTACTGGAAACTGAGCTTCGCTATGCGTGGAAAGCTTTAGATCTCCTATCTCAGGAATACGTTGTGATGTGGAACCGAATGGAGAAGGCGGAAGCTCTTCTAACACAACAACAAGCGATAATAACGAAAATGATGGCCGAGCAAGTGGAGGGAGACAAGGAGGAAGAGAGTGAGGAAAAGGCGGAAGACGGCGGAGAAGCAAAACCGGGGAAGAAGAGAGATGGTGATAACGATGGAGGAGGTGGGTCCGGAAGTGGATTAGGCGGCGGACGAGGTGGACCGAGTTTTTCAAAAGACGGAGGATCTGGAGGCGGGAGAATGGGTGGCTCTGCCGGACGAACATCAAGAGTTCCTGATGAAGCATTTTACAGAAGTTTGAATGTGGCTCACAGAGATAGTGGCATTGTTTCCGTCGGCGAGCAAGAATTGTCGCTGATTTGGGAAGAGGATGCTGACCTAATGGAGAAAGTCGGCACAAGTTCTCCTCCGGGAGCCGGGGATCCGAGCAAAGAGGAAAATGGAGCAGCTAATAAAGTAATCAATGAAGCTGTTGAAAAGGAGAAGGCACCCGACGATTATTTCAAGGAGATTCCTGCAAATAGTAAAAAGGAAGGTGAGAGCAGTGAAATTGAAAAGTCGTTGAAAGACGAGAAAGCAATTGCCTACGAAGCAAGTTTAGAGGTCCAAAAGTTAGTGAAACAGCTGGATGATGTGCTGGAAGAAGACTCTCAGGTCATTTTTAGTGCTAAGGACTATAAGGACTACAGAGGAGCCCATGGCTCTCCTTGTGTCAGTGATATAGATCTGGAACAATTAACTAGCTTAAGTTCCTTAGACGAAGGGCGGAACGGCAGTCTGCATCGAATGACGAACACGCAGACAATTTCCAATGCACTCCTCTCAGACTCGTCACCTTCAAAACTCCACTCCTCAAATCTCCTGCTGAATGACCCGAATTCAATTTTGAAATGCGAGTCTCCTCAGAGAAAGTCGAAACCTAGTCGCTCCCAACGGAATAAATCCCGAAGTAGTCTGGAAGAATCTCTCCGTCTCCTGTACTTAGATTCTGACTCGGCGGATTCTGAAATTAAAATGAGCTCCGGAGTCGCAGCCTCTTCTTCCACGCCCCAACACCCGGACACGAACGAATTGTTATTCCAATGCTCAAGACTTAGTAACTCAAGTCCACTTCCAATGGATCTGAGTTCGAATCACTCGAATAGTAGTAGCATGATATCTAGTGCCAGAGCCATATCTCCTAGCAGTCGTCTCACATCCTCCTCCTACAATGACTACTTAGTTAATCAGGAATTGCGGGAAGCCTTGAGATCAGCCACTTCCGGGGGTTCGGGAAGGACCTCACCCTATCGGCCAAGTTCGCGACTGTCAATGGAGAGTGGCGGGGGGCGGGAAGCCGCGGAGGCGGAAGCCCTCCTCGCCGCAGCTAACTACGACACCTTGGCCCGCATGTCCCTATCAATGAGTTCTTCCACATTCGGCGGCCATAGCCGCCCCACCTCTGCCCAACAAATGCACCTGCCTTCGACGAATATCCTGGCCACGTCTCCCACGCTATTTTCTGTAGTTAGTGACAGAGTGGGGAGCAATAGCTCGATTGCCAGTGCCAGTCTCCGCACGAGACAAGATGGATATTTAAGCGGGCGCCCTGTGAGTCCTTTGCCTCGTCCTTACAGTCCGTATGATAATATCGGAGCCACCTCTTCCAGTCCGACGAAAAGCCCAAAACTGCCCAGTCCAAAGCTCACATCTCCGAAGTACACGAGTCCAAAGTCCTCTAGTCCACGACGGCAGAGTCCGAGAACGTCACTTTTGTTTTCAGACTCCTCGCCCGCTCCTGGCTCTGTGGGCGACATCATAAATTCAAATCGATATCGAGATTCACACGAAATTCACGTCGGATTACAAATGCCAACGATTTCCCATAGTCAGACTCATTCGCGGACGCAGAGTCCCCGCCTTAGTCCGCTGCCCGACTATTCCCCGATGAATGATCTCTCCGTGTCCATGTCGACTGGAATGAGAAAGACGTCGAGTGGACTTGACACAACGCTGGGAAGCGGGATGCACAGTGATAGCGTGAATATCAGAGTGAGTCCTCGCTCGCCGAAACCTCCCATCCCATCAACAGCTCCCCAAATCGCTTCATTAATGCATACAAAGTCCGACTCAGGAGTCTCAGAGCTGAGCTGGTCAAATCTGGAAAAATCACCGACGAGCCCATCTCGCTTCAACTCCGCTAATGCTCAGCAGCAAATCCAAGCAGCAGCTGCTGCACAGCAACAACATCTTCATTTGCATCAGACACAAACGGCAGGGATGTCACAAGTCGCACAACTCAGTCCGCACCGAATGGCCTACGGAATTTCATCAGACGCGTCCCAATTACGAGGCGAGGAGGCTGACGGTGATGGAACTCTTCCCGATGTCACTATGGGCTCTGTCTCGCAAGCCATGGGAAATCTCACTCTCTCTCACTACGACGAGCAGAAGTACGTGGAGGAGCAGCAGGCGAAATTACAGCAACATTTGCTGGAGCAACGCTCTCAACTCGCAGGGGGCTACGACAGGAATTTCCCACCTGATTTGACGACATCGTCGAATTTCCTGCGCTCATCGCCACCTGGCGGCAACATCACCCTCACTGCCGTCTCCCCCAACCTCAGCTCAAAATATGATGTCAAAAATGACATGGAGATTCTTCGACAAGACTTGGCCGCAATGGCCCTGGCCCGCGAGCGGGACTTGATCACCGGCCCGGGCTCTGCCCCTCCAACTGCTTCCGCAACTATCGGACTAGATACTTTATACAAAAACAATAGCTATGCTCAAGCCTCTCAAGGTCACGACCCCAACAGAGCACAATCAGCCTCAGCATATCTCGGGAGACACCAGGCAGACAATCGGGCAGCGTCAGCGGCCGCCGTTGAATCCCAACTTGCTAGCTACTACCTGGAAGCCACATCAAAAATGTCACGAGCTTCATTCCCCGGAAGTGACTCTGATGATTCGAGCACTTACAGTCGGCGAGACTCCCATAGCCACTCCAGAAAATCCCATGCGTATTCCCGGGCCCCAAGCACTAGATATCAGCAGTACTCCGCAGCCACCTACGAAATGGAGCAGCAACGAGAGCGAGAGAGGGAAATGCTCGACAGAGAAATCAGCAGTCGGAGTTATTATCACCAAAGAGCCATCCTCGGTCAGCCTTCCATCTCTCCTGGATACTTTCCTAGCAAAACAGCTTGTTATGAAAATCCGTCTTATTTGGTGACAGAGCCGGGAGAGCTGAAATGGACGCAGCAACAAACACAACCACATGTACAGCAGTCTCATCACAGTAGCTACATTCCCACAGTGAGTCGAAGAACTCCGAGCCCTATAGAAGAAGTGCACAGAAAACACGAAAATATCACAGGCTCGTTGAAATCCATGCAGACGATTTTAGTTTCAGCTGGAGCATCTGCAGTCTCACCGCCAGGAAATGGAAACTACGAAAACAGCTTTCCTGCCAGAGAGTCATATCTCCCGCATCATTCCCATCCACTTCCAATTCAATCCCATCAGCCATACACTCACGAAGTCCCCGCCGCAGCCCATTACGGCCCTATCAATGAACCCTCTTCGGTCACTCCGTATGAATTACGAGAGCAGCACTACTACGCTCAAGGACTGCCCAGTGGCTACATACAATCCCGAGCTGGTTACGTATCCATTAGTGCTAATGCTTCCGCAGTTCAGAGTTCCTCATTATCAGAGAAATCCGAGAGTGAGCGGGGGAGTAGCACCACTGGGCGTAAAAACAAACCGAAACGAAGTGCCAGCCTGAAATCCGCAATGAATTCCGTAGGCAATTGGCTACAGCAGGATTTGCATTTGACTTTGCCGAGGAAAGAGCGTTCTCACTCTTTGCCAACTGACGAACAACAGCCGGATATTCAAAAACAACAACCGACGAGAATCCCTCCGCCGAAACAAAGTTCTTCCTCGACAACCGTTTCAGGAACGTCGACGACAACGCGGAAGAAAAAGCGACACTCCATGTCAATCGTTTCGAATATCTCAGGATTACTACACAAAGCGCGAAAATGGAGCAGTCAGTCTGAGGACTCTGAAGCCTCTGAAACAGAATTGTACCGAGGCGGGTATTATCGTCCGAAATCCGCTGCTGAAGTGTACGGAACAACATCGAGAGCGCGGGGAAGAGTTGGGAAGCAGGCATCAGTAGGTGGCGGGGGACCTCGTGGCCGGTCTTACGAAGCCAGTGAAAGTGATCAGAGTGAGACGAGCTTATTTCCCCGAGTGAAATCATCGTCGATTCGTCGAACTATGTCCGAAGGTTCAGGGACGGAGACGGAGAGCGAGTTGGACAGACTGCCCGACTTGGCTCAAGGTCTGTTCCCTACAATTGGGGAAGTAAAGCGCACGACTTCGATTGATCAGACTTCTGTCAAGACAACGACCTCCTCCTCTTCCGCTCCAGCTGCAGCAGACGAGCACGAAACGATGTCTCCGCTCGCATCTCCGACAAGTGGAGATCATCCAGCAAGCAGTAAATTCCCAGGGGGAATTCCCGCCTCAGGCATGGAATTCGCGGCTTCCCGAGCTGTAGGGAAATACCGACAAAAAATAGCAGCCAACGGAAACGGTAGTAGTAATGGCTCTAATGGTAATAGACATTTTCCGAGTGTTTCTCGAGCGAACTCCTTGCCTCCGCCGAGACCGCCTCCTCCTCAATACGGCAGCATGCGAAGTGACAGTGAGTTAGAGACAGAAAATGAGAACGGACTGTGTTTAGATAGACAGGAGTATAATTATAGTCCAGATATAGTTAGCAACGGGGTTCAGAGAGAATTAGCAGTGCGAGCTCCTTCTGAGGTCGCAGTAATGGATATAGCTGGGCCAACGCCAGAATCTCAAGTGCCAACAATATCACCGACTCAAGTGAAAATGAGTCCTGAAGCGCCTTACGAGGAAATGACAAGATATCCTGAGAAAACAATTGAGCCAGCCAGTGAAATGGACTTGAGCAACAAAGAAATGTTTTATTCCCGGGAAATGGCTCCGGAAACGGAGAGTTTAGACGACGGGGACGCACCTGCACCCATGTTTGCCACAGTGGGTCAGATTTCAAGTACGAGTACAAGTAGTGGCGAAAAAATCCCCTCGTCCTCCTCATCCATGATCACGATAGTTCCTATTTCAGCTCACAGCGAGCCTCCTATAGTAATGACCACGGAGTACCCTTCGTCCATCAAAGTTCCTCCTGTCGTTATGATGATGCCAGATGACACTGAAGAATCTGATGGAAAGAGTATTTCCGACTCGGCGAAGAGCTACGGAGTGTCCCCGACTGCTGCTGACTCTATCAGTCCCACTCGAGTGCCTGTAGTCGTTTCACCGGGAAGTCATTCCACTTCACCGTCAGCTCCGTTTACAACATTCCGCACCGTTCACCAGCAACAAACACAACAACAGAGTGCTCAGAAATTTTACTCGCAGACACAATCGACGAAATCATTCGGAGAGACGGACATGGGGAGCTCGTCGGATAGTGCAACGAGGCACTCTAACAAAATCCGCCTGGATTTGCCTTCACAAAGAACGCTGTCTGAAGAGGAAGACACTCGTAGCACTCACTCGTACCGGAGTTCTCGCGTTTCCTCACGCAGACAGAGCACTGAAGAGAGTATCGATAGCGAGGACGAATGGTACAAGTACGAGTTACGAAAATTAGAGGAATTGGAAAGACAGCAAATTGCCGCGATTGAGTCACAACCCACTGGAAGTGCCATCACCACTGCAATGGCAAATTCCCAGCGTTTTCATACCTACTCCCATGCGACAGACGCTGCTGCTGGAGGAGTTGACTTCCCCTACTATCAATCACAATTCCAATCGATACCCACTGCTCCGACTGTCGACATGAAAGAAAGAATGAACCTCGTCCTACAGGAACTCCTACTAAAAGCTGCGACAGACACGTTGATCACTGATGAGCAACAAAGTGCCGGGGGAGACCAAAAAGGACTTTCGCGTAGCAGTAGCGGCACGGGTATCCGACAACAGGATATGAGCCAGGTATCGCCGAGAGAACGAAGACTATCAATAACCAAGATGCCGAGACTTATCAATCGGGAGGATTCTTTAGGGGATGAGCCTCTCGGCTACGTTTCACGCCGAAGAACCAACTCTCACGAGGATTACGACCCTGACACTGAGCACGATAGCTGTGCATCCATTTGGAAACAGTCGGAGCAGCAAATGCGAGATCGAGACCGAGACTCTGGAAGAGGCTCCGGAGATTTTGGATCCATGATTGAACCACCCCCAGCTGAAATTGGAATCCGCATAGGAATTGAAACGAAGAAACAACAGCAATATCATCAAGACTCCGTTAGTCTGCGGAGTATGGAGTCTGCTTTTCACAGCGGAGCCAGCTCAACGCGAACTGTTGAAGATCGGCCGTCCGTCAGCCTTCCTTCCAGCTCCTCTCCTGGAGATAATGTGTGGAAAGAAGATGGGGATGAGAAAGTAAAGGAAATCGGGGACGGGGGATCCTCGGGAGAGACCAGTGGCCCGGATACTCCACAGGAAAGTTTTGATATCGACGAGGACGAGGCGCAAGCTGGGAAAGAGCAGGCTGCAGCTTCCGAGGAGTTGGAAGATGTGGAGGAAGAGCGCCCGGGCGAAGAGGCAGAAGACGAGACTTATTTTGAAAATCAAGTAGAAGATGAGCCGGGCGATTTGCCTGAACTTTCTGGGCCAGGGACAGGCCCTGGCACTGGAACTGGCACACCGACTTATGCAAGCAGAAGGGAATCCACTCAAAGCTCGATGTCTATATCGAGGAAATTATTTGATATGCTCTCCATGACAGAGCTCAAGAAATTCGGGAGCGACGAGAATAAAACTGGATCGATGGAAGCCATGGCTGGAATTATTGGTGGAGAACCGAATTCCTCCTCCCGTGGCAGTGTGTCTAATGAAAATGACAATAAAATGTCTAAAATATCTGCCACCTCCATGTCTGTAGAAGATGAGGCTATGACCGATGAAATGAAACTAGGTCCTGGAGGGCTAGGCAGTAAATGGAGCTTTCTCAAGACACTCAAAGAGAAAAAGGCTGAGGAGAAGGAAAATGCGGCAGCTGCTGCTCAGGCTGATCTCGTAAGTTCATACCCAAACTACCCGCCATCCTGCATTGTATTAGTAGAATTACTTCACATAAAATAAATTACTGTCTTCCCTACCTCCTCTACTTACTTATCTCACACGGCACAACACCACTACCTCCTGCGATACACGGCCACACTCCTAATCTAAATAATCCACATAGTCCCCTACCTCCCTCTACTTACCTACTTACTTACCCACTTTACTCTTCGTATATTATATTATCTTATTGCCAAATATCATGGCTCGTCCCAGACAAATGTTCCATTTCTTCGCAAACTCCACTACCTCTTCTTCTTCCTTATCCTCCTTTTACACTACACTTCCAACCTGCCCGTTTACTTTAGTAATACGCTAACGATTCTACCACTTAAACTTATTGTGCTACATAAAGCCATACTTAAGACCATATTTACCTTCAAAAAATATCTCTCTACTTGTTGGTTTGGTAAGCCACACTACTATTCAACCCAAAAGAGTACAATATTTTTATTATTATCACAAAGGTACCGATTTCTTGGTAAACATTTTTAATAACTAAAATACGCTATTGTTGAAATACACTCAAAATTTAAGTGTTCAACTAAATGTTAGTACAAGTAATGCTTTATATAATATATGGATTTGTATCACACAATGATGAATTTTTGTTTGTATTGAATTAGAAGCGTGAATCTGAGTTGTTTATGCATTTGCCACTGTGTCTAGGAAGGCAATATCACTGAAAGGCTAATAATGCAGAGTGCAATAGCATGCATAGGTAACATTTTTACGAGAAGGCCATTCAATTCACTAATGTAATATTTATATTCACGTTAGGCAGGGGAATGGAATGGGTAGCGTATGTTTGTCGTCGTGTGAGTCTCTATATATGTATGTAATTTATAGTTGAGCACTGCAACATTGTCAATATTCGGTGAAAGTCATAAGAGAAAGTCTTCATTGCCTCCATTACATTGAGAGTGGCATTAGGAGAATGTCTGTTCACATAATAACTTTGTCTATATTGCTCGGAGTAGTCCATTTCCTCAACGACGCTAATAGTTGCCCACATGATCTCATCGTGACGCGGTTGAGGGCCTCGGTCACAATAGCCACTATGCGATGTGCGAGGACGACAAAGCTATATAATTGCTGAATACCCAAGGACTTATTAAGTACAATAGTGTGGGTTGATGGGAAGCCTCTTGACTCTCCCATGGATTCCGTATACATATTTACCAGTGAGAAGCATCTCTTGCTAGATCCGCATGTTCGTATGACTCTCTCTCTCTCCCTCTATAGTGTCTCTCTTTGTCTCTGCATAGTTGGAGAAGATGCAGAGGCAGGGCAGACCACATATTGCACTTTGGATTGTTCCATTGGAGTTGATTTGAGTGGAGTCTATATATTTTATTGTCTTTATAGAATCCGTTAAAAAGATGTATGGATGTTCTAGTGTGCCCTGGCCCTCCTCTCCCTCCGACTCCCGCTTCAGTGTGAAATGAAATGAGCGGCTGGGGATGAAATAGTGATTTTGGCAATATGCTCCAAACCTCCTCAGCTTAGCCTAGCACACAGTTCTTAACAGTGTTTTGTATCCGATGTTCGACTGTGCCTTCATTTTCCGATTTCCTATAGACGAACTCACTAGACTCTTATAGATCACACTGTGGATTGAGTTCGTCTGTCTGCCTGGTTCAGATTCAGACCTAGGTTATGATTTCATGGGTTATGAATTTGGCAAGGGAATCAAATGCTCTGTTGGACTCGAACCTATGTAACCTTCGTAAGTAAGTGTAAAGTTAGTTTGTTATGTATATAATGTAAGTAGGATGTGTTTGCAGACTCCCTTTCAAGTGGCCTCACTTCACCATTCACCATCTCGCCTCAAATCCCAAAATCCTTCTTCAACTTTCGGCTGGAAAAAGGATATTTTTCTGTAATTGTCGGAAAAAGTGGTGCTTTAATCCTGGAATGCTTTTTCGTGTAAATGCTGACAAATTGCCCGATTTGTCTTCGACATTCGACTGTTTCCCATTTCTCTTTGTGATTCAATTCCATTGAAATTCTCGACTTGGAATTGGAACGTATTTTATTGTTCTCTGTAGCGAAGACTAACCGTCCTGTATGTATAGACATATTATTATACTTTCTTCAATCCTTCTCCATCGTATGCTCTGGCAATTACATTATAAACATATAAAATCCTCTCTCCATTACACATCCAAATTATGTTTTTCCCCAAATCAACTACCAAACATTTTTACAGAGAAAATTGGATTTTCAGAAAATTTTATCGGATTTCTATAGAACGGTGCTTTTGTCATAAATCTCTTTGTCTATTATTTAGTTCTGGATAAAAGGTAGCTTCTATATTTAAACATTCATAATTTAAATATCAAGATGTAATAAGGCCACACTTCTGTTTGGTGGATTCAATTCCCATTCACACTGTCGTTGCTTCAGGAGATCATTGTAGAGTAATATTTCATTGATTTCCTTTGCACTAAGATATTTGTTACATCTGGTTTGGTCTATTTGTTATAACTTGCAATTTTATCATCTGAAAAGGAGATTCGTTGCTATAATATAAGTCATTTCATAACCTATTTTTTGACGTTGTCAGGTTTAGTTTCTTACTATATGATTTCTATTGTTAAATTATGTATTTATAAATATCTCTTATGTACTTAACTGTGTGGATATTTGCATATCAATGATGCGCGAATAAGGAAACAAATGACTGACAACGGTTGGAAAATCTCTTTTCTATTTTATGAGGATTTCTACTGTTTGACTCTGTATTGATTAGGCAGTGGCTGTTGTTCAACCCTTTTGGAGTTTGAATGGAGATGCTCTTGTGTGCAAGGTACTTTAATATTCTGTCGTACAACAAAAGACAAATACTGTTGTATCTCTGTGAACAGTAGCGAGATGTAATGAAAAGGATTGTATTATTTCAGAAGAAGTTACATAAGAAGCAAATAATGGGAATGTCGTAATGCAGGATAACCTTTTAGTTTCGGAAAGATGTTTTGTCAGAAACTGCCTGGAGCCTTCATGGGTCCTTCATGCGTAGCATATCACTATGCAGGAACTTATTTGTAGATACACGCTGGAGATTACTATAGTGAAGGCTTTGGATACAGAAGAGTGATCGTGAGATGACATAGAAAGCTTTTTCGTCTGGAACCAAGTGAAAGCAAGTAAAAGTTGCAGGTCTAATCTGTATCATGACAAAGAAGTTTGAGTAACTTTCGTTGCTTAGCTCGACTATAAAGAATATTTTAACGATGAGGTAGTATTTAGAGGAGCTAAGAGTTGAAGTAGTGGCAGGCAGTTTGTTTTTTGTTCTCGTGTCTTGTCTTCTGTTTTTCTGTCCTGTCCTATGCCATAGAGCTCATAATTCCATTAATACTTCCCTTTAGTTTCCCCTGGACAGAATGCACTCCAGTCTACACTGTGTAATTGTTGTTGAAGTCACGTCATTTCATGTCATGCCATATCATATCACATCACCTGTTTTCACTTACGCTTAAATAACCTCTCCTCCATCTGCTAACATGAAAAGATCTCTTTAGAGTCCTTTTGCTAGCAACTAATGCTTCCTAGCCATTATTTTGAGTGAGCTATACTTCTCAAGGCCTACGGGGAGTATTATTATTCAATTTTGTCCAACTTACCTTCTATCATCTATTTCTCTCTCAACTTTCTTTTCCCCAACCGACCCACTAGATATTGCAAAGTGAACTCAAGCGAAATACAAAAAATCTGAATGAAGAAGTTTCACTTTCATAAAATTGTTAGCAAACTAAATTCACATACATAGAGTGCACATAGAGACTGGCCCACAGCAGAAGAGCATAAAACTAAGTACAACTCTAGCCGCGTAGCCTCCTCACCGACAAAATCTTTTCCCCAAAAAAGCTCTGCCTCCAAAGATGTTTTAAGTGTAAAGTGAAAACATCACGCATAACTTCTCTTACCTATACATGCAAAGAAAAAACTTCATACAAAGTCCAAGAAAGAAAATACATTGAAATGTACACACACCACTCACTCATAGCTTTAAGGGCAACTATATACTCGTGTAGTCTTTCTCAAGGTTCGTCTCACTCGGGCACTGCCACTACTACTACGACTAGTCCCTTCAGAAAGTGATATTGATGTTTGATGGAAATAGACCGTGAAGCTTATGCCACGTTACGACTTCAAACTTTCCTGCAGACTTCATGATACAAACTTTCTTCTTGGGTCATAAATACATATAGGTACAACCACCCGCTCTACTACACTTATCTCTATGGACTAGACCCAGTTACAAACGGCCTTAGAGCATTATTAAGTTTTACCTTTACTATATACCTATACATGCGTCTCTCTATCTCTCGACATTATTGTCCCATGTTAACCGTACAAAATGTAACCGAGAATAAAAAATATGTAGCCTTATTGTTAGGTAAACATGAAAGAAGCAATCAAATACGACAAATAAAAAATCCTACCTACGGTTGGCTGTTATGAACATGCAATATGTATTCCACATTTTCATCGTAAATGTAGCCCCCTTCTCAAAGTAAAGTCTGTTTAAGCCTCGAACTAAGAAAATGCATTATAGATAATGTGGCAAAGATGAGGAACAAGAAAAAGATCTGAAAACAAAGGTATTCTTCCTTTTATGTCGCATTCCCATCACATTGTCTAACCAAGTAGCAGGTGTCATATCATCCAACAAATCAACAAATCGATTTTCCTTCTTTCTATCCCTATATATTGTTTAGTACTTACTATTTATTAATTACTTATGGAACTTTTCGAAACTCTTT
>JAAAYG020085337.1:0-15414 GCA_009936455.2 Tomocerus minor | reverse complement strand
TTGCCAATAGATGTAGAAAGGCAAGTCACAGGGATGTAATTTAATTTCCAAATGAGTGCACATATTCTAGCCCTAAAGAAAAAGCATAAACAGGCAGTTTTCAATTTTAGGTGAAAAAGTTGTTTTGATAACATTGGCTATATTCTGCATGCTCAAATGAGTTCTATGAAGTGAAGGGAAATAGCAGAAATGCCAAAGCGAAGAAAGCTGTTCTTAGGCAGATAGGAAATAGGCAATTATCGTTAGTATTATTATACAGTTAAGTGAGCTGAAATTATGGAAGTGAAGTTTACAAAGCTAATATCCATTAGCAATTACATTTGCAGTAAAGGGCGTTGGTACTTTGACTAGTGCCAATATATATAGATGTAGTGTCTTTACTAGACGATGTATATGTTTATTTACCATTCCGTTGCGTCGTGAAATTGAAAAGAGTCAAAGAAAGGGTGAAAGTGAAAGAAAAGCAAAATGAAAGTCATGTTTCTGAAGTCCCATTCAATTGCACTGAATAACTCTCAGAACAGAGCTCAAATTATAGACTGGCATCAAAATCGCACAGGCGCAAATCACGATTATTTACTTTTCTTTGGAATTAATTTGCGAGAAATCATTCCCTGGAATCAATTATACACAGTCACATAAATCACCAGCAGTTAGAATTCATTTCAGCTACATTTTAGCTCCTATTAGTTTCAAAGTCATATAAGCCATCGAATATCTGGCGGAAATAGTAGCTGAATAAAATATAGAAAATTTATTTTACATATAGTGTGCACATACTATTTAACAGCGAAGTTGAAAAAAAATGAATTCATTCGTGTGTGAGTAAAATGCCGACAAGCATAAATCTCTGTTGCTGTCATAAACCTTAAATAACGATTTTTAGCTTGTGGCATCCTCATATTTGCTAATATTAAGGCCAAAACCAAACTAGCGACTGGTTTGAATTGACAATAGTATGAAACATTTCCAGAGAAATGGATTTTGCAAAAGATGGTTTTGGGCGATTGCATTGTATAATTGACTCTGCGGCTAGAATTTTATTTCAAACATTTTACTATGAGTATTTGCAAAAGCAAGTCGTAGCTAAATGGACATGACACTTTTTATCGAGTTGCTAACATGTGTCTTAGGTACTCTGCAAGTTGAAAAGTTTTTCTGCATCCCATTTTGCGAAGCAAAGCAAGTTTATATATTTTACAAATGGAAATCCTCATTATGCTATTTCATTCGAATCTCATAATTTTTACTCTTCCCTTGTTATGCAGCTGTATGCTAGAATCATTTTTTATATCAACTATTCCCGTATAACCGAAATCAAAATCAAATCTCACTTTTCTCTCCATCATCGGGTTGAGAATCTGCAGAAGGGAATCAAATGGAAAAAATAATTTAGCTATTAGTCTGCGTCACTATAGATGTATCTACATTTGTTATTTGGTAGAAGCAGAGAATTTTAGGATAAAATGTTCTCAGTACTCAGTATTAAGAATTTCGGAAAGCTATACCAATGCCATCGAAATTTTTCAAGTAGAGCTCGTTAGTTATTTAGTTATTGTGAAAAAATGTTTGCCCTCTTTAGGAACTAAAAAAAAATCGGTACTTATCGGATTATAAATTAAAGCGAAATATCAAGGGATAGACTATAACAAAAGTAAAACCGCAAAAGCTGTAAAATTGGCTTGGATAATAGCCACTCTTTACCCGGTGAGGTATATTATGACCACAATAGGCAAAGGAATAAAAAAATAAGGTCCCAATTAATGTGACTATAAAAATATAAGAATACGAGTCATATTTATTACTCCTTTTAAGCAGGCCCTGACAAAATACACAGTCTGATCCCTTCAACGCCTCATGGCATTATACCGCTGGAAGACTTTCGGGTAACATAAGAAATCTTTCACCTAACCTAACCTAAACTAATGTAATGTTACCCGCGGTCGCCGTAGTGTCTAAGGCGATGAAGCGGGTGTATTTAGTTAGGGCCCTTTTAAAGCGGAAAATTTTTTGGTTTCACGTGAATAGTGTGAGACGCATGGGAAAGTCCATGTATAATACAGGGAGTATATAAATCCAGAAAGAAAGTCATAATATGGCAGATAAAATGTACTAGTAGCACTAAATGAAAAATAACTTGAGTATTTTGTGTGGTTTAGTCGACTGTTGAATGCGTAGCAATAGCGGCTCAATGTAAGATTTCAATGTGATATAAAAGCAGTCAACCAGTATACTTGTTACTAACTTACTTCTATATACATATATAATAGTCGTGACTACAAAGTGGAACGTGGCTAGAAGCCAGTTAAGTTGAGATTTGAGATGAAACTCGGGAGCTGTTCTCATTTTCCATTTTAGAAGTTTCCTATTCCATTTCTTCTTTTAGATCTTTCTTGGTTATGCTATGTTGTTTTATTTTATATTATTCAATATTAGATGCTCCTAACTCTACTATATGTATGTACTTATAAGAGTGAAAGATTGTAACTGTCGCTTTTTCTGCACGTTCACTTCTGCAGAAAATATATAAATACAGTATAGTACCATAGTTTGTGAAAACTCTGTGGAGTGTATCTGTGTTGTGTGGCATATTGGATATACAGACATACGAAAGAGGGAAAAGCAAACATAACGTAGAACATAGAGCCGTCACCCCAAAGTACATTCTCCGATTCACACACTTGGTTACTTCCTTATGCTTTATTCAGGTTTTTCTTTCATTTACACTACACGCTGTACTACATAACAAATGTGAAGATCTGTAGGTTGGAAAACCTTGCCAAATCCTCCATAGGTATATAGCCAGCACAAAGTTCATTTATTAAACATCAGGAGCATTAGCACACTTATTCAATTCTAACTTGTTCTATCTTTCTACACTAAACAATTGCAGCCTATGCATTTAGAGTTATATTTAACAACGGGCATGTATCACATTAACTACAGCCTGTCTCTTACTACTGTAGATAAAAGGACAAGAAGAACTATAGCTTTAAGGGCATCCTGTAGAAAATCTAATATATTTGTTTTCCTACTTCAACTCCTCAAAAAAACTCGGACAGTTTTCGATAAATCAGATCATATGGGCACGAAAAATGAAGATTAGGTATCCAAGCAGGCCAGAAGGCTGCCTTTTGTTAAAATTTCTGACAAGAAATGATCAAAAAACATTTTTTAAACCTACAAAAATTGGGCGTCAACACTTTGACAGTTAATTTTTCAATAATAAAGTGCAGCTTTACACAAGTTGGAGCCTTCTGTCTTAGGTAATCCTGTTAAGAATCTCTGGCCAAAAGACCAATCATTTTGGTCAATCTGTTTTCTAATTTCGATTGAAAAACTGTGGAAATAAAAATAGAAACCTAAGTACAGGCATTGCAACGAAAGAACGACACACAATGCAAAAATCGTGTGTTGAATGGGCTTGCAGGAACAGTGACAGAACAAACAGCTGTGTTTGCTTGCCCTTTTTTACTGTCGTTACTATTCCTGTAGAACTGTCGTAGTTCGTTTGTAGTATTGATAGATACATTAGTTGTACAGGGCGTCCTTAAATCTATGAAAGAAGATAATAATATGCCGTACCTACGTACGTAAATCTTGGAGATATATCACTATATATAATATATTGTGTGAATATAGTAATATTAGGTTGTGCAATGCAATATTCAGTGAAAGGGGGAAGGAAGATAAGATGTGTGTAGCAAATAAGTCAATCTAAATATAAGTAAGTCTGACTGAAATCTGAATACAAAGTATAGGAAGATTTGAGTATAGCAAATTTGTTCTAAATAATAATATTATGTAGCCCTTGCACATATGAGATAAACAAGTGAGAGAAGCGTCAGGAATACACTGCTAACTATAGCTACCTACTACATACATAATGTATTAAAATATGCACCCTAGAAGATAGGAGCAGATATATATTATGCATATATATATTTACAAGAGTTAATCTATCCCAAGTCATGCATGAACTGAACTTTACATGGTGCATTTCCAAGTAAAAGCAAGAGTAAAAGTCTGGATGGCCTGGCCTTGCCATAATTTACTTTACTTTGCAGTCGACTGTCTATGAGTTCTTTCTTATCTCCCTGACAGTAGACGTCTAACATAGCTGTCGACTCAAAAAATCTATTAAAATGACAGAGGCCAACTCATTTCAACTAACTCATGTAAACAGAGCACACAAACATTGCACAACAATATTTACGTATGTATTTGGAACATCCTCAGAGAGGAGAAAGATGAAGCTTGCTGACAGATAGAATATCACAGGAATGGTTATTTTAATTAGTCTCTTTCCCTCTTTGAGCAGGCGAAAACTTATTAATTTTCTATTAGACATGCTAGTAGTATCACAATCACACGTCTGGTTATATGATCATCCTCACAGAATCATTTCATTAGCTTAACTTAATTTTACACGAACTTATTATTTTAGATTGGTTTTAGCTTTCAACTTTCTCCACATTTTCGGCGAGACTCCGAACCCCACAGCCACAGAAACTACCCGATTGTTAAACTATTCAGCGTTAGTAGTCAGTAGTGTACAACATAATATTATATCAAAGAAATATCCGCTTATTTCTCCTATATTATCTTTCCATTGAACAAGGAAATATTAAAAAGGACATGCAAGTTGAAATGACGACATGACAGAAGCACAAAAGAGATAGTAAAGGCTCACTTTGCCCCTACTAAATAACAACTAAGCTTTGATGGCCAGAAATCTAATTTTCTCCTTTCTGGTTCAAGATGAAAGTTTGTCAACCCTTTGTTTTAATTCCCTTTCTCAGTATCTCCGAGAATACTTACATTAATGTGTATACAGACATGGCATGGCACTCACTAACTGCCCATTTGATAGTCGGAAGCTTGTTCATCGCACAAAAGGAAATTCCCCCTTTCACAATTAAAGCCAATAAGCACAAAGTTTACAATGAGAAAGTTGATCTGCAATAAATTACTATGTAGCTTAACTATTTGGTTTAACGTCTTGACAATTTCAAGTAGTACTGCTGCAGGATGTCTTGAGTCTGTGCAGCAATTGACAAGGCATTCCCGTGATTCGGTTGTGTAAATAAATGACGAGGCTAATAAAATAATAAATAAGTAATACCTAGTTAATACATAAAAATGATAATTGCTAATATTAATGAAAATGCTAAGTAGAGATTTAGAATTTAGTGTATAGATGAACAATTTATGTGTATACCTGGGAATGGATAATAGCAAATAATGATAAAATAATTATAATAATTATAGAAAGGGGTTATAATAATGATAGCATCAATAATGGTAATGAAACGGATATAATATAAAAACAGTGGTGTCTATTGCTCTATATCAAAGGCAACATCAAAATAGCAAGAAGTACCTTATAATAATATACAGCTCATAAAATAAATAAAATATAATACAATAATAAGTAATAAGTATATAGACGTATAGCATTTGAATCTGTTCCTTTTCTATATTTTACTGTACAGTTCTTATAATTCCTTGAATACTCCTTTGTGTTCCATTTTGTATGCTGGCATAAAATATCACTATCAACATTGAGAAATAAATGTGTAGAGGAAGCCAACGTGAAGTGTTTTTAATTCAGTGCTATGGAAATTATTTATCATGAAAGCTAACCTATGTTTATAAAATATCTGCATGGGGCTTTGAAAGAGTGTGCTAGATCCATGCAAATCACTCGCTTAAATTTATTAGAATATTTGAATAATCAATACATCGGCTAATGATTCAATTCTAATAAAAGTCAGAGAGTGCACTGAGGCTGGCGATTCATGAACGCCTAGATGTGCCATTTTTAATCCCCAAAAAAGTGAATCGTGGGTTGATATTGGGATAAATTCTATCTAAATTTCTATCACTACTATAAAAGTCCAAAGTGTAGACAGTGCTATCGTGATGTAATATATCTGACAATTTGGTGTAATAATATTAACATATATATAGGCATGCTGTGCAGATGGAATGGCTTGAATGGTCGTCATAAGGGGCATTGGTGCAAAGATGCAATACACTTCAAAGATGCTTCTCTTCTACACGCCAATTTTTCGATGGAGAACTAATACAGGGGGATCTCTTCACATTTATCTATGAATAATGAATGAGGGATTGAAAACCTAGCAGTATGCTTCCTATATTTGCCATCCATATAGTTTTTATAGGGATGCCACTGTATGCGGGGCCAGTCAGCACTCGGATTTACTCCAAAATCGCTAAAATCTAAAATTATGCTAACCCTTAGGCAAACCGAAACACTAACACTTAAAGCTTTTTGTCCGCATTTGAAGGGAAACATAGCTTTCCGTCACAAGGATAACATCTTCCATTCCGGAAAGTAGTGAAATTCCTGTATGGCTTTGGCTTGACTGTCCTTGTGTGTGTACTACCTAGGTAAATTTTGCAACCAATGTTCGTGCTCTTAATTTAAAAAAATAGTTTCTCGACGAATTTTGTTTTCAAAATTGCCCTCTTGACCTAGAGTTATTGACATTTGTGTCTTTAACTTTTATTTTCTTCAAGCTAATTACACTCCCTTAACTTGCAAATTCATACTATTTAGTAGCATTTCTACTGTTCCACAATTTTGACAGGGCCCAAAGAAACGAAACTGCCTCCCATTGAATTACTAACGAAAATACTATTTCTTACTGTCCCATGTATTATTTCTAAGTCCCCGAAAGTTATAACTACTGAAAGCTTAAAAATTTTCACACCTCCCAATGAAATCCTAGAACACGATATTTTGATGTTCATAGAAAACTGACAATATTACACCCGTTGACGACGGACTAAATTGCTAGTATATTATAGGGAGATCGAGAATATTGAATAGTTTGGGAAGAAGGTATCCTGAACATTCTTGCATTATTAGATTACTATTACCGTCTCAGTTAGAGACAAGCTTTATAAGTTACGCTGTGCTACAGTATACAATAAGTGCGAACTCCTTATTCCTTATCGTTTTTCTTCCAACAAGGCTCTCTGGCATTTGCGACGTGAAAAGTTTATTCTGCAAAGTGGTGAGGTGTGAAACGATCTCTTCAGAAGCATCCTTAATGAATACCGGGCTATTATTGCGACCTTTTTGGTATCTATATGTGAATTGCAGAACTGAGCTATGTATGCATGTGAGGCAGTGCTATGCAATGTGTAGCTAGTTTGGTTTTGGCCCTGTCAAAATAGATATAACGAGGAGCAGAGAAGCAGAAGGAAGTTTTCACAGTCGAGGAGATCTGCCTCTGCCGTACTACAGTGCATATGTATGTGACTAATGTTCAGTGTGTATTTTGTGTATTATCATAAGGATAACTAGTAGAAATGAGTCTGTAACCTGCTTTGAGATTTATAAGTATTAGTTGAAGATGCTAGGTGGATAATACGACTCTTTTTTATCTTCCTTGGCTCATCTTTTGAGAGAATAATATGAGGATTTCTGATCTGCGCATTCTAAATGCTAACTAAATGCAACAACATTAGAATCAAGTGTGGGTACACTCGTGCCAAATATCCGTTATAACTTTGCAAAATTTTGAGACAAAAATAGCGCACTGTGTTCGTCGGCAGGCAGCATGCAAAATCGGCAGCAGATTTTCTTCGACTGTGAATACAGCATTCACGCCGTAATCGCCACAAATTAAAATTACGACAGCCTGACTTTTAAGAGGAACATGCCGTAATTGCGTGAATAGATGGATATAAAATACATACATGTTAAATATTTAAGAGGCCAAAAATCATATATATGTATAATCATAATATTTACATATATGTTGTATTTCGCTGAATAATAAAATCTATTGCCTAGTCAAGGAAATATACTTTCTAAAAATCACAATGTTTAAACTAGCATTTTTGGAGAGTCGTAATGTACCAAAAATGTGCTTTTATTAGTTTCCTAGGATTTATATGTTTATAATATGGTCATAATTACCCAAAATCGGTTTTTTTCGTTTCCGTGTGTTCATAATTTATGACGAATTAAGTCCTAGGAAATTAATAAAAATCCTATTTTAGTTAATTATGACAATATAAACAAATTGAACTGAATAAAATCTATTTTTGGGGAATTGTGACCAATTAAACTAATGGAATTGAATAAAATCGAGTCTAGGGAACAGGTAACAATTGGGTAACAAGCAGAACGTAAAGCAGGTAACCCCTCCTAAACTTCAGAGATGAGACAATGCACCTGAGTGTATCAGCGGTTGATCTGATGATTTTCGTCGAATTATGGTCGTCAATATATACACTGCCGTAGAAATGATAAACAGGCAGGCTGCTGCCGATTCGGCTGCTGGCTGTCGGGGAACATAACCCCGAAAATAGCAGTGGGTCATGCTGTGCCAAAAGACTGTTAGTTAGTTCCTGATTCACCAGTCAACCAACAGTGAGCCTCTTCCATTTACTGTTGCAAATAGTTGCGTTAATATTTTCTGTCGCCTTGTTACTTCTTACTGATTTAATTCATAACAGTCATTATCAACAGCTTTTTGTAAAATAATCCTTGATAGGTGTAAGTAGACACTTAGAATCCAGTACTCAATTGCACTACTTTATTTTACACTACTTTCATAACTTTTTGTGTAAATTAAGGCTAAATAATTCTCCATCAGACTCCTGTTATATACCAGGGCAAACTGTTGTGCTCATTATTTTGTTTCATCATCAAATCATCACTGTGGCTTCGCTAGTGTTCTTTCATCCTAAAAGATATTCCCATATTCTTACGTGTAGATCGAAAGTAGACATGACTGATGCTGATTGAGCAGAAAACGTCGAATTTCGATTCTGGCTCCCTTTACTCTCCATATCATGTAGCCACTTATTCGGACTATGAAAACAAGTGCATAGCCTTCATTATCATTTTGGTAATCACAAATGTACAAGTACATCAATAGTTATACACAATAAATCATTCTCACTAAATTTAGATAGACGAATTCAATTACATCTTCAGTATCTTGTACAGGTCCAATACAATAAAAGCAATCTACTGACAATAATATATTTACTCCACCACTGACTGACTGACAAGGACTTGTACAAGTCATACGCACGTTTCCATAAATTCCACGCTCGGCACCATTCTCTCTGCATTGTTGTATTGTAACTTGAGATTTAGCAAACGTTGAAGTAGATAGATAAAAGAGCGAGATGCCTTTCATTGCCCCCAGAGGTAATGCTCCACAGCAACAGAAACCTCCCTGGGTCAGGGATACTTCTTCGAATCAACAAGTAACAAGGCTTTGCTACTCAATAATATAATATATTAATATTCACTAGTGTTATATTTAGTACATCTAATATTTTTATATAAAAATAATTTATGTATGTACATGTAAATAATTTTTCATATAATACTCTCTTTTTATTGTTTTGCATTGTTTCACTTTAATTTTCTTTATTTCCCTATGCACTTTTGCTATTTTAATTTTTACATGTGTCAAATCTCAAAAGAATTAATTTTCAAATCGGAAAGATTGTTTTTGACGATATTGATTCTATTAATAACCATAACTTACTGCATTTATTAAATAGGAAGTATTTTATATTATTAGTTGTGACTAAATTAATGAAATTACTGGCTGTCAAAAATTCATTTTACGAAGGCTTCATTTTTGATGGATAGTTGTATTGTATTTCGTGTGTTTTTGATTCGAAAAAGCATGAAAAGATTGTGATTTTGAATTCATTTGAATTTAAGCCGGCGGATGTGCCTTGGAGGAAGCAGAACCAGCAAAATGCCCAGCAAAAGCCAAGTGCACGACCAAATCTGCTGCCTCAGTCCGTAACTCCAGCCGAGCAGCCAAAACAAGGAACTTCAAAACTGCAGATCAACTTAAAGTCGACAGTAAAAAAGCCACCGTCAGAAGAAAGTTCTTTTCAAATCCCTGAGGTGAAATTACAGCCGGTCCCGGCAGTTGCTGCTGCAGATCGTCGTCGTTCTTCCGTGGAAATCCCCGAGCTATCTCCAGTGACAGTTGATTCGAAAAAGAAGTCCAATGTTAAAAGTGTACCCATAAAGATAAACATCGACACAGCTGCCACTCCAGCCAAAGAAGAGAGCAACAAAGCTAAAAAACCGCCGGCAACTGCATCTCCTTTTCTGCCTCAAAAAATGTCTACAGAAAACGGGATGGTGGCGGGAAAGCCGCCGCCGCCACCACCACCACCGCCGCCCCCACCATCATCCGGTGCGCCGCCTCCTCCGCCTCCTCCTCCCAAGATGCCAGGTAATTTCCCAGACACATTTCATAATTATACAGCTTTGTCAACAGAGGACTTTAGTTCGTCCTGAACAATCACATGCTTTTAGAACCAAATTAATTTCTCTAAAGCTTTTCATCGCTTAACATGAACAGTAGTTGTAGTGGAGCAGAAAAGCTCATCACTTTTCTCAACTCAAATAGAAAGTACAAAATG
Source organism: Tomocerus minor (assembly GCA_009936455.2). Taxonomy (NCBI): domain Eukaryota; kingdom Metazoa; phylum Arthropoda; class Collembola; order Entomobryomorpha; family Tomoceridae; genus Tomocerus; species Tomocerus minor. Next base: position 4,965 of record JAAAYG020085337.1, on the reverse strand, counting down.
GAAATGAACTTGTCTTATTTGTCTACTTGTCTCCATGAGGGACACAAAGAGAATTTAGACAGTTTTCCATACATCCCTGAAACAAACAAACTGTAGTCATGCATAACTACAGCCATGTAGTAATATCCCGCCAATTTTAATGAGGAGTGCTGAACTATGCAGGAATTTACTGACACATTAATGCACGAAATGAAACAAGAGCTTTGCACGCGGGTTACATTCTGACTCAAATTCCTAGCACAAATTGTATGCACAGTGTGCTAATATATAACCAGTTATGTAGTAGCACATCTCCAGTATCCTAGCTTTGGTTGGTGTGCTGGAGAAATATGCTAGGCGCTAACTATTTATAATCTAGTGCGCGTGCGTAGGTGTGATGTGAATTTGTGCTAGGATATAACCCACGTTTTGCTTGTCTAAAAACCTTTATTTGCACTCGGCACTCCAAACAGGATATTATGCATTGTACATGTTACATAGTACATAGGATTGTGAGCTCATGTGCTTTAGGTATATAATGTGCATAGATATGCTACATGTGAAGGACGTCTTTTCTAGTTTCTTATTTACGTAACAAGTTGCCTGGAGAAGAATTTCATCTGTTGGTTGGTTGGTTGTTTGGTTGGCTACATATCGTTATGTTATAATAATAAAATATAGGTTTGTAGTTTATAAGAAGAGCGTTAGTATTGGCACATAGAAGCCAAGACTGCGTGCGTAGGAGTGAAGGAGAAAAGGAAAACCAGAGCATGAAAACTGTAACTAAGGAAGGTTTAAGCTCTGGCGACACTTCCGCCAGATACTTTCCTATTAACTTGCTATATGCATCCATGTGCAATGTGGAGGGAGATGTGGAGATATTTATGTGGGCAGCATGTACAGTAGGTACATAAGGTGCATATAGCAATGACTATGTGTCTCTGTTCAAGTGCTGAGTTGTCCAAACCTCTTCTTCAGATAAAGTTCATTTTATAAACACTTGCACATCTGTAAACTGTTAGCGTGCTCCTTGGGTTTTGTGTGCAGAGAAATTGCGAGGTTCTCTATCCATCTGCATGGAGTGACATTAAGAGTATTATTAGTCAGCTATATAATAAAAGACGTAGAGGCAGTGGAATAATTTCCCTTTGGTAACAAGGATCTCTCAAAGGAGGCATAATGGCTAACGTGTTTTGTTTTTACTGCTTTGTACTCCTCTCTACATGGAAAAGTTCGTAATAAGAGTGAAAATACAAGAGTGCATCCACTGTGAACAACTATTTAAACAGAATGTAAAGTATTCACCTACTTATGTCCTCGTCACTTTAAATTGCATTTTATTTCATTAATTAGTCCTATTAAAATAAAAACAATGCTTCAGCATTGTATATTAGTTTAAGTAGGTAGTAGTGTCGTGTACGTGTGGATAGACGTACGTGCTTTAGTATCCATTTAATGGAGACTGATCTAATGGCCAGAGTTTCACTTCACCACATGTACTAAGGATAAATAATTGGAAGCGGAATAATTCACGATAGAAAATGTCATGTAGCTGGTGACTGGATGCTAACGACTTGGCTTCAGCTCCTCCTCGCCTTTTCTTCAGTTGAGGAAACTATTTATTTGGATGAGGCTGAGAATTGCAGAATGATGACTTCATAGGTTATCAGCGCACTTGCCAGCTGTGTTACAATTAAAAACAAAAACAGTCTGGTGAGATATTTTGAAAACAATGGAGAGAGTGGGTGCATCCAGTCCCACTCTTTGTCTTCCCAACGGGCACGCAGTCAGAACAGAGAGACTAATTTAATGGGCTAGCTTCATTTGTGTGAAACTCATTGAGAGGATTGAGTAGACAAGAAGTAGACTCATTATTTAGGCAGTCGGACAAACTGAGTTGGATTGAAAGGAGAAGAAAGTGTGTCGGAGATTTTCAGCCGTGTCACATGCGCTGCTTTTGGACTGTCGGCTCAACCTAACTCCAATCTCTCCCTCATACACATACGCATCTACATAGAGATAGATAGAGGCAGCCGACTTTGTTGAGATACTCTCCACAAGGATTTGTGCAGTCGCTTACATGATTCAAAGAAATTTATGCAATAGTAAAAGAAAGGGATGGGAAAACATGTTGGCTGCATAAAATATAATGTTCTGTTCGTCTGCTGGAGGAAACTGTGAGAGAAAATTGTTTTCGCAGCATATTTTAGTGATTTAGATGGAGAAACAAATGGAAGTAGTAACAGGATGATAAAATACAGATAGTTGGGCAATATCTAAATTCTGGCTTTAGCCCTGCCTGAATAATGCTAGTGAACTTCCAGCTGAGAGCGTTAAGGGGTGGAGCTCTGCTCCGGTGAATTGTGAACGCTTTACGTCCTGGGAACTTACCGTAGTAATAAAATTCCGATTGAGAATAAAGTAACCATTTCCAGAAATCGCAATATTCGCAGACAACACTTGGTTGTAGAACCGATCAATCTGCAACAAGGGAATATTTGTTACATTACTTACGTATGTGCTACAATGCTGTCTAACTCATTTCTACGTCCCACACGTATTTTCCGCCCTAGAGGAGACACAAGGAGCAAAGCCCTGAAATTCATACAACTCACCAGGAACAGCAAATACTTAGAGAGAGAGAGAGCACAGTCCAGGGGCCCCTCCTTTCAACAAAAAAATTCCCAACCTACTTGTTTTTCTTACCATTATGTAATAGTTTTCACTTTGTCCTTTGTACGGGAATTCGGAAATTATGACAAGAGTCAGACGAGATTCGGAATTGAGCCTTGCAGCAAAGTAGGCCGTGGCGAACATTCGGCAGATGAGGTAGATGAAGGCGTAGAGGGCCTCGAAGACAATCAGGCCATTTGAGCTGCTCAGGTCACTCGACAGCCCCAAGTACACTCGCGAGAACAGATACAAGATGTTGCACACAAACGTCGTCGACGTTATGACTCCCAGCACTCGGTTCGTCTTCTGAAATTCAAATCCAAACTCAGGACCAATAAAAATGCATGCTACATCATACAAACATGTGAATCAATTCACCTCGTGTCCCTCCTTTCTCTCAAATCCCATCAAAATGGATTATTCGCCTTGTCTTGGCATTATTACCTACAAACTTAGTTTCCAATGGCCTATTTATCCCATGCTACTTACCAATGAATCTTCCCGACTACCATCTACCCATCCTTCCCTCATGAATGAATATAAATGTCTGTAATAAGCCGGCCTGCCTCCTCCAAAATAAATATAATGTGGCCTAAGCCATGGAAAATCTCTTCTCCACACTCCCATACATCCTATAGATGAAACTACAATCAATACGGCATATTCTAAAAAGAAATACATTTCACAATCTTCCACTCAGTCGCTCCCATGCACAAATGTAACCTGGGAACTTCAATCCCTCTTTAAGTATTCCATTCAACGGTCACCGATTTTTTTCTCATCAAACTCTGATGTTTTCTTCGACAAGGCATTTTTTCATGCATAAAAAGACATCAATAATTAATGAGAAGAAAGTATTCTTGCATGAAATTCTCCGAGAAAACCAACATCTTTCTCCTCTGTGTCGTATAAGGCCATATATTTCATTTCTGTGTTTAGGATTCAGACAGGGTCCAGCTTTTTATTTATTGTACATCATACTATTGTGTCACTGGGAGAGAGCACATTGGTATTCTGTATTTCTAGACTTTTTTTGCTTAAACATATCTGTCTTCCAGAAATATTAGACAGCTTAGCAAACGATTGAAGTGAGAGTTCTCGCTAGGAATTTTAAATATTTGAAGCTCAAGACTTTTTCCATTTCCAACGTAAAACTTCTCCAATGGGAAATAAAGTCTGCAGAGAGTCAATCAGGTTTTCTACGCTAGTATTACTTAGGAGGAACCTTGAGATACTTAGTTGAATTGCAGATTTACAGACGGATGTTGTATCACTTAGCCCCACATTTCGCACATCATCAATGGCAACTTTGCAGAAATGAATGGCTGTCTCATTTTACTCATTCTGTTTGACTGTCACCATGCAGAAGGATAATAGTAGCTGTAGCTACAGCCGTGCCAAAGTACCTAGACTTTTTCTGCAGTGTTATGGAAGACGAGAGTCGTCGGAGTAGCAATTGTTAAACGAAAGTGTATATTTCTGCGTCTTATATGTTATAGCTCATGATTTCTATTCCTTGATGCGAATAAAGCATTCTTTTCAGTTTAGAACAGCTTTCTTTAGAAGCTCCGTTATGGGGAGTCATTTATCATATGTCAACTATTCAAATTTACTATTTGTTCAGGAATGATGTCTGTATATTTCCATTGGAGCCTTTCCCTTATACATTTTTCATTATACTCAGCAAGGTGATGTCGTACGTAAGACGGAGCAACCTAATATCTGTATAACAGGCTTTTTACCTCTGAAGATTCGAGTTATTGCAAGGTTGCTTAAAATAGCTTAGAAGCTACGATAACTACCTAGTGCTGCCGAACAATAACGTGCATCTGGTACATCACAATGCTCAAATGGTGAAATAAGAAGTTTTTATGAAAAATCTGGAATTTATATAGCTAGGCTAGCTCCCCCCTCACTGCAGACCAAGAGAAAGAGAGAGAGAGAGAGAGAGAAGTAAGGAAAGTAGAAGAAAGTCATGATTATCTAGCATAGGGGTAAATAACGCACAATGGGAACTAAATCTACTGCTGATATTACTTAGGCATTTCATTCTATTCTGAAAACTAGCTGGGATCATGAATATGCTCATTAACAATTAAATAGGATAGCTACCTGCTTAAAAATTGCCTATCTACTTTGTTATAGGAGCTTTCAAAGGATAAATTTGGCGTAGAAGAAAATTAAATGTCATAGGAAGTGAGTATCTATTTATATGCCGCTTCTGTAGTATGCAAGTGTAATCTCCTTAGCATATAAAGCGTTGGGGGGATTTAGGAAAACTAATAACGCTTCACCTCGTTATAAGAACTCCTT
>JAAAYG020085226.1:10445-36594 GCA_009936455.2 Tomocerus minor | reverse complement strand
TAGAAATTGTTACCTTGCTTTTTTATAAAAAAGCAACTTAGCAAAAACCTAAAAAAGTTGCTTTTTTGTACCCTGCTATACAATAACTTGAATATTATTACGTAGGTAGCTCTCGGATTTGCGTATATCAATATATGCATATGCCTGTAGGTAGATTTCCTTTACAAAGTTTGTCCATTTAATTTTCGATAATATAGGAACACTTTTCCTGAAAATGACATCATGCACCCCAATTCTCAGTCATGCATAGTCATCCCAGAGCCATAATTAGTAGTTGGTTGGCCTGACTCGGCTATCTTGTCAATGGTGTACCTATCTGCAGATGAAGGCCATTCATTTCCTTATCCATTGATTTCATGACAGCTTTGCAATCATTAACAGACGCTAAACATGGTACACACAGTAAATACTTACGCCATATAGCTAAAATACTTAAAGTCAGATTTATGTCTTACACGCTGCAATCGGGAGCATTTCTGCGCGCTATTTTTCTACAACACTCTGCCATGTCTGCACCCTCACCAGCCACCGCAATACTCACATCACATCACATGTCTACATATTATTATGCAATGCATCACAGAACACAAAAGCATTTCTAGCTTCGCTACTGCTATAAACTACCTTTTCGCGAAAACCTTCGTTTTCTAAGCTTGAGCCCTACATTACAATTTACTTCAATTTAATACTTTCCTCTTTTAACATGACTATGACCACATCGTGTCATAGCATCGTTAATTCCGCTCTGACAAACTAAAATATTATTTCATTATTTTATTGTATTTCTGAATTTCTATTGATAGTATTGCATGTCTCTCAATATTTATTGTGCTCCATATATTATACACCATATTGAAATAGCAGATAGAAAGTAAAGTATGCAGTCTACTCGATTTTTTACTTCTGAGACAAATAGTACATATTTGTATTGACATGCATATGAAACTGAAATCAATTTCCAGAATTACAATCAGTGGTCAGCCTTATAATTGTACTTTTTTAGAATCTGAAAACTATATGACAATTTTTAACATCAAAAAAAACGAATATCAAAATCTAGATGGGTATTTCTTTAAGGAATGCCCTCATGGCAGTTTCCTGTGGTTTCTACTAAATTCATAATTAATATTAATCCACATGAATATCATTGATGACAATTGGTGGGTAAATGATGCAGTGATTGCATAGGGTTCTTAAGAATAAACACTAACAACATTCCATAGAAAGTAGGTTGTTAATTGTCGCACGTTGTGAGCAGGACATTTTTATGCACTACGTGTGACAAAATTAATAAATGATAATGTAGTAAAGGCAGATAGGTGGTCAGGTAATTGCTAGAGCAGCAAGGGTCGTAAAATGTCGCCAAAGACACAATGAGGCGATAGAAGAATATTGGATGGAGTGTTTATGCTCTCACATGAGAAATGTCCTGCAGAAATGTTACTGTTCAGAATAATAAATATCATAGAGTGCAGTTGTGCTCTAGAAAAGTAGAAACTAGTATAGTATATAGTCCAGTCTAGTATCAAATGTCCTGCGATAGTTGCGAAATGAAGTTGCTTAGTGGGCGACGTGAATGATTGCGAGGAGCAGAGATTGAAATCCAAGAGGAGATACACACAATAGTAGACTTTACGCGCCCAAGCTGCCATATCCAGCCTTCAGATAATTCACATCTTTAATAATTCCATTTGTTGCCCTTAAATATGTTTATCTAAGAGCGCTTAGAAATGTTTTCATGATATGAAAAATGTGTTTGGTTTCTTAATGGAATAATGGACAGGAGACACAATAGCTGTGAGCACTTTGCAGGCGTCGTACAACATCTGAATGAGTGAGTACATCACTGACGACTGCCTATCTGCACAAGAACATCCATTAGAGTAAAACAGGTGGACGAAGTGAAGATTCTTCTGCTTTGCCATTGCCACATGCATTTCGTCATCTTAAAGAGACATAAAATATATATGGCTTAATTATGCATTGTGGTCACTCATTCCTAATTGGAAAAGCCCATGGACATAAAAACCTGCAATGAAGTTACTAGAAGTCGGAAATCAAGGTTCCTTTCTGCCAAAAATGTTCTACTATAAATTCGTCGTGTAATTTCGATATTATGATCAACTTATGCCAGTGTATTATAACATAATAATATACCTGTGGTTAAAACTAATATTTTCTGTATAGCCAACATATATACTCAGCATTTCAGCATTGTATTGTTTTATGTGATTTTTACTAGTATTTTTATTGGCTTTTTTATTTTCTTATTTGCGTAGCTCTCATGTAGCAGTTAAGATACTGATTGATAATGAAACATGTTATTATTTTCTGTGGCTCTAGGTATCGCACTTTATGCATATACCGTAAATAATCTTTTCATAGAGATACTACGTTTAAAATGAACAGCGTACGTGTCAAGAAAGTGGAGATACGATTTACAATGCGCCATTTAAGTCAAAGTGGCTGTGCAGAGTTTTTCTGTTTGTTCGGTCCTTGTCTGCCTCCATAATTAATTACGGCACGAGGAAAAATAATAAATACTAGACTATGAAGATAATGTTGCGTAGTGCTGAGCAATTGCCTACAATTAAAATTATTATAATGGTCCAGTGAGAAATTGTATTGTGGCAGAAGAGTGTGCTTTTGATGAAGCGTCATGTTGATGACCATAAGATAATTATTTTTAAGTGAGCTTGCCACACGTGCATCTTTCTTCTCTGACTCATCCATGTACTTTTAAGCATTGTGACATTAGAGCACTCGAAAATTACGATGTGTCTGCTGTGACACAGTAGAAAGTACGACCACAATTAACAGACCCTTCTACACATACCGTCCAACAGAGTTAAATTCAGTATGAGGAATAAATCTTCACTTTCCTAAAGCTTTTTCATGAAAAACTACCAGAATACATAAAACAATTTGTAAAATATACTCATGCAATTTTAATGTATAGATAATGTATTTTTATGCATTTATTTACTTATTCTTGTGTGTTATTTTTAACTTAAGAACAATGGTGTCTTTTGAGCAATTTCCTGTTGGACATTAATAAAAAAGTGAAATTTGGATCGTAGTGAATGTAACGACGTTAGTGCCAGTATGAGTCCTTTGCCTTTTGCATTCCTTTGCTTCAGTTAATAACTCAAAATTGCCAAATACTAATTGCTTATCGTTAACTGCACAGTGTGTAGGAGTTTTATAGCCGTGATCTCAATTGAAAATGTAATTTCATAAGTTCAGTCAAACAAATATCCTTTGGCAGCAGTGCTGGCGTTCTACACTTTTACATGGCTAACACTATTAGGAGAACAAAGCGAGAGTAGGCTTTATCCTCATGCTGTACACTCTCTTACTTTACTTACTACTAACATCCACCAGAACTTAAATGAATGAAGTCAGTTGTTACTAGAGAGCTGTCTGGGTAAATATTCTTGTGAATATATTAATAATCTTCAACCTATCAAAATTTATAACAAATCGAAATTTTTGAGTAGACGGGATATCGAAAATTTTGTGTTTCATTTGTCCAACAGTGTCTAAGATGAAGATCATTGTGATATTTATAAATATACAAATGAAATTGGGTATGTATGTAATATACTGTTTTTTGAGTGGATATTACTTTACTTTTTTTAAGAGTCTTTTGAAGTAAAGTTTACTGTCTTCCCAATCCTGTGGCTTCCCAATTTTAGTTAACCCAATTGAATCAGTTTTGGTGCATCGCTTTTGCTAAAGAAGAAAAGCGTGTATATTTAAAAGTGGCAGACAGCCCTCTAATTTAGTGCATAGGTAGGTAGTCATAGTCATAAGACGAAGATTGAGTGAATGTCTATTCCGTAAAGGCAAATAAAACATTAATGCATACAGTAACTAATTAACTATATATGTTCCCTGACATTTAAGAATTGTATTGAGTAGGTTGTAGGTGGTTCATATGAAATAATCAGTTTTCTTCGTATAAAGATTTCATTTCAAAAAAGGATGGTGATACTGTTAATACAATCCACGTTTCCACATATCAACCAGCCACACAATATCACAATGTTCAGCTAACTCAGAGTCACAATGACCGCATATATAATAATTTTTTGATGCAGCAATGGGCAATGGACAGAAATGTAAGGTACTATTGCTAATATTATGGGCCCTTGGTATGATATTAAAATAGAAGTGTTATATGCACCAATAATAAAAACTTAAATCTCAAGAATTTCAGCTATTAAGTAAGTTTTATTATTATCCATCAAAATAACTGATAATAAAGCATTTCATTTTCCTTGCATTTTCTATTGCTATAGTTATTGGTAATGTATTACTGCTATGTTTCAGTGTTTGGCCAGAGTTCTGATACAACAAAATTAAACCTATAAAATAAAACTTTAATGTTGCTATTTAGAACCGTTAGTACATGTTTAAAGACTTAATGGCTGATCTCTTGCACCGGAGATACTAGCGTCTAAAAATATATGATATCATATTCTACATTTTAAGTTTTTAATTGGCTGTAGGTTAGACCATTGTTTCGCTACATCTGTGTGTCGATGTAACTGAAGTGAGAATTACAGTAAGATACAGGTTCACCATCCTGTAAACTTTTGAAAATGCTGGAATCTTTCTTAATTTCAACTCTAGTTGTTACACTCAAGATAGTAGACGGGCTTTACTATTTTAAATTTTTTAAAACCGTGTTGTACAATTGTCGATTTTATAATTTACTATCGCTGCTCAACTTACAATAATACTTGCACGTACCTAACCGGCAGTTTCGGGTATTGGGCATATAATAAGAGCTAAGCGATAGAAACTTTTTTGGCTGCCTTCATTGCTAATTAAATTGCTACGTAGTTATTAATTTGACTGCTGCAGTTTAGCTACAATTACTTTCACCTTTCAACATCCAATTACCAAATATTTGGCATACACTCTTGGTTTTCACATAGTTTTCCTACTATTTTCCATGAATGCACATCATAAGTGCCACTGAGAACTTTTAAATGGTAATTTAATTTCTATATGCTCCTACCCCTGTAATTGCGGCAAAATTTTTAGAAAATATTTTTGTACATTTTAAACACTGTTTTAAATTATCTCATTACTGTATTTATTGAGCAACAGTGCTCCGAAGGGCATCCGAGAGGGTTCTCTAATGCCCTCCGAGATTTCATCTATAAAACCACTCAGTTGTAGTATTGTAAGTATTTATAGTGACATGTTTAGTCTGTAATTGCAGTAATCTGTCACTTTTTAATGTCCTGTCACTCTTTACAAATACCTTTGATTAGCCCCACCCAAATAACATGCAATATATAAAAAACAATATAAAAGTTTAAATCGAGAGTGGATATCGTATTATTAGTAATCCTGGAGTTACATTGTCTACTTAGAATGTATATAACTCCAGGTTACAATCTATACTAAAAAGTTGTAAGCTGTTTTAACCCAAAGTTTTTGTAACCCTTTTTAATCCTAAGCTAAGTACTTGCTAGCAACATTAAATAGAGACGGATGAGCATTTCTATTATTAAAATAGTCTTTACTATTTGCACTTTAGTGATTGCCGGTTGCATTCCGCATTTATAACTAATATTATGTAGCGGGAACATCTCTGTGAGAAATTACAGTGAGAAATTATACCTTACCACAAGAATTTTAAATTTTTCCCATAAAAATACTATATGTCGCTTTGCCGCCATGGCGTTGAGTCTAATTTAAAATGCAAAATTTTCCAGTCCAGATTCCGACAGTTTGGGGAAACATACAATGCTGCAAAAAATACCAGAAAAAAAGAGAAAAAAAATCTTTAGGTTACATGTGTCTGACTTATGAAGCTTTGTCTTTCTAAATATGCGATAAAAAGCAAAATATATTTTTTCCGTGCATTCTCCGCACTCCAAAAAAGCACAAATTTCACTTATACAGAATTTTATTTTTGAAAATGTTGGAAACAGGTGCCCTCGGAAAATATGGGCAGATTTCAAAAATGTTTATTTTATTGCTCTACGTTAAGCCGTTCTCCTTGAATCAGGGATAGAAATCGGGGCAACCCCTGCTTAATACCAATCAGGCATGGTCCGAGGGTTGGTTGTTATCTCAGGTAGCCAGACGAGGTCGGATTGATATAATGAAACGTTCGAAGGGAACCAGACTATGCCATGAAACAAATCCACCGAATCAAATATGTTTTCACCGTGAATTATGTAGTACGGGTTTCACCGTAGAGAAAGAATCAATTGCCTTTTTGGATTAAATCAGTTTCAGTATTTACCGCTATTTATTTACAGCCGTTTTGCATTGGTTTATTTAATTCTATTATACAATTACCTGCAAGCATCTGCTTTCATGTTAATATGTACAATAGTACTTAATTAATTACAGGCGCTAAGTAGAGTACACATTAGTGACTACTCGTAAAACAGTATCCTACGCCTCATGCTACAATATAATAATATAATGGTAAATATTATATTTATTACAATTATATAAGATACACAGTCACAAAGATAATATACTTTTCTGCACCGAAGAATTATCATTAATTTTCGATCAAAGTGGCATATATCTAAGATGCTCTTGCTGACTATAACTGATGATATTATGCGACAATAAATACATTATCAGTGGGCTACATGCAAAGCAAATCAGTAATCAGTATTCCATAACTATGATTAAAACTCCGTCATGGTAAGCTCAAAGCAGGCATATAGTTGTTGTTGCTACTCATACATTATGTAAGTGAGAGTAGAAACTGTTTCTGATAAGATCACGGCATCATTCTAAAGCATAAAGTTTACCACAGTTTGCAAAACAGGGAAAACTGATACTAGCAGATAGGACGAAGTGCATAGTGCAGTGTGTCTGGTGCACTGAATTCTCAACAAGAGCTCAAGCTACGTAACAAAAACTAAATTGGAGCAACTCAGGCGGGCCTGAAACATTATGTGCTATAGCAGAGCAGAGCATTTAGTATCTCTATTTCTAATCCCCCAAATTCTAACTTGCTTCTAAACTCGTATGCAATGGTGATTTCTTACTATATAATTAATTCTAGTCCTGGCTCGACATTATTACTACAAATTGTAAGATGCATATAAATGTAATAATCCAACTATACAATGCTATAATTACACAATTTTTGCATGTTTTTTGTCTTGCCATACAAGGCTGTTTTCTTCCTGTATTTTTAGAAATGGTCTAAAACCAACTGCATGCACTACAAAAATGGAATGTATATATGTAGTCGCCTATCGCCTTAATACACACAAATCCAATTTCAAACAGACTGAATTTTTGTTTTGATATTTGAATTTAAATTAATTATATTCTTTTATCTAAAAATTGCAACTACTAGCGTTTAATAAATCAATTTATAATTTTTTTTTAATTCATCCCATAAAGGTCTGCTTTGCACATAACAGATGCCATCCTGCAATATTTCATATACATACGTAATTACGTAATATAATGCTGTAGGAAAGGTCGTTACTACAATGTAGCATCTCTATTTGAATTTGATTCATTAATTATCCAACTACAATTTTTATTTTGTAGAAGGTTATTTATCTGAATAAGTTCTGTGTTATAATATAATGACAGCTTTATTAAACCATAGTACATAAAGATGTTTACTCCCTCACCACATTTATCGTTTTTGTACAGCCTATACCCATGTAGGTGTGCAGACAACCTTCATTAATGTTGTAATTGGAATATTGATATGTGACTGAGTTATTAGTTTAGATTGTCTATGATTGCTGTCTGACTCTCATTTATCCATAAATTGCCAAAATCGATAAATACCACATCCAAATGCCCTTCATGGTGATTCTTATATTTTTATCAATGAATATATACTATTTGTTCTCACTATTACATTGATTTAATGTTATTCAGAAATGTTTTCCCAATATAATTAAGCCGTGCATCCTTTTGCAAAATACGTAAGATTCAGATTGCACTAATGCATAAAGGAAAGTCGACCTACGTAAGCACCTATGCCAAAGTTTCAACTATTGATTTTTGAAGAACATAAATTAGATATTTGAATTGTAAACATATACGATAGAATTCTGAAAGATTATTAATAGCATTTTTAATCCTTAGATTTATTCTTTAGTACATAATATCTACTTTATGCACGTGTGTGTATGTCATTGTACATTAGAAAAGGTTTTGGAAGGCGTATAATAATGCATTGTGCTAAGCCTAGGTACATGAGCTGCTGGTGATATTCACACAGAAAAGTAAGTTGGCAGTAATTCTTAAATCGGTTACGGATCATATCATCTTTACATGCTTACAATACCGTAATGATTTAAGAAACAATCCATCAAAGTATAACAGGTTATCTACTGCATCAAATGATTGTTTACTTTATAAAGCAGTTGCCACCAAACAGTAGCACCTACCTTAAACCATTTAACTTGCATTACACTCTACTTGAGATAAATGATCCTTTTCATTTCTTCATCTGATTACAAGGATTAGTAAGTAAGGACCCACAGAATGATACAACTTTACATAAGTATAATTCGCTATATTAGGACGCTCTGTACACTTTCAGATAATCAAGTTAAAGTAAAATTTATTTGCATTGTTCTTGATAATGCCATTCAGCATAATTCAAATCACTCGGCCAATTAATAGCACCTACATTACAATTTTACAATACTTTGCAAAGTAATATTTAGTAGAGCAGCCTTATCATGATCCTAAATTTTTGTTATTCTAGTACAAGGCAATCCTTTCATCGAGTTTCAAGTAAATATTTAATATTATGTTACTACCACCATTATTTATTATCATTACATCAGTATTAGACATTTCTCATTTTACCATTAAAGATATAAACACAATCGGACGTAATTATCTACCTCTACGTCAGAAATAAGCATGCTAATTTAATACTTCAATTACATGGATATTCATATCTCAATATTTTTATAACATCGTTTAAGCGATTCTATGACCGTGTAAATAACCTTAAATATTAATTACATTTAATAGACATTTAGCATTTATAACACATATACAGTGAATGGCTTTTAATTGGCTCCCAATTAATTAATACGAATACTTTCAGTAAATGATTGATTTTTTTCTTGCTATCATTTGGTTCCTGTGATATTCGACAATTCTGATGATTTTGATAAGAATGGAATTTATTTGAATAGGCTGCGAGATAAAGACAAATGCGTATTGCAGTTTTTGTTGAATTCGCTACGTACATAAATTATTTATTTGTTTTAGTTTTTCATTAGTTAGAAAAAAATATTATTCAATGAATTATGTATAGCACCCAATTACGGTTGACAGCGTCAACAGAAACTTGCTGACATCTTTGCAATAACAGGGAGAGATAAATAGGTGATGCTCTTTGATAGTTGCTTAATGTTTTTTCTTGTTGAGGGGTGTGTTGTCGTTTGTAACGCAATTTAGGTGTTGATTACAATTACTGTGGTTGAGGACAATGCAAATGGTAGATATTCCCTCAGTTATTTACAGTAGGCATGTTACCACAAATAAATGTTGTTATTGTCACAATGACAATAGAAGTTGTAAGTGTAAACTAAAAATGGCGAAGAAGATTATGATGAGTGATGATGGTTGCATGGGTAATCACTGTTGTCTCATAAAATGTTGAAATCAATTTTACGATCTGCAGCAATATTTGTATTTTTGTATTCTATCAGGGTGGATTTAGGAATTTTCTTAGTCATTTCTCTTTCTGTGGTAACTGGCTGTCCAGACATGTCCAGGTGTGGGGGAATAAATAATTCAATTTATTACGAAGGATGTAAAATAGTTGGAAAGTTTTATTGCGGACTAAATACAAATAGATGGAAGATGGTGATGCGCAAGCTGAGAATATGGCATAATCCAAGCCAAAGTTATTTATTTCGTTTTCTATAATGCAATCTAGAAGACGGAGATAGATAGGAACTACATGAACAGTAATGTAAAGACTTGGGTGATGTGAAGCCAAATTGAATGGATGCCTAATGCTAATCTTGTGCTAAACTAAAGAAAACAGAGTATTTGGATGTAGACAAAGTAAGAGAAAAGTAGAAATCGTACTCACTCATTGTCAGACGTGAGATCAGCGAAGGATGCATGTATGTGACTATGATCTACTCGATAGCAATCATTTTTTAGCCGCTACGGACATATTTTACATCTTTCTGACAGCTACAAAATCCCTTTTCTATTTTATGAAAATATCTCTTGAATATATTTTTCGTATAGAGCAGAACATTTTGGACTATTTGGATCGCATATCATATTCCGAAGCCCTTCCAAGATGAGACGTCTCAGTCAGTGACTATGACGTATCAAATAATGCAAATACTATTATACCTATTAAAAGATATAGGCCATAAATTTCAAGTGTTAAACACTTAATCATAATAACCACGGCTATCTCTATTTATTATCTGTCGATAAATCCTGGGGAATAAACTTTTTCAATATTGCTACTCTAACAGTTGCATTAGAAGTGCCTATATTGTTAATATCTCATTTTAGGGAGAAATAGTAAAATAATTGGCGTTGAATTTAATTTATAATAATTAGTACCTAGCAATAAAATGCATAATTTTGGTTTTTAGTAATACATAAAACACAATTTGAAGAAAAGGAGAGCAGAAAATAGTAAGAATCTATTACTACTACGAAAAATCATGCCGTGCTGCATTGTACAAGGACTCATTTTTACTATTTATACGTGTATTCGCTATTAATAATATATTTTACTGTCTAGTAAACATTTAGTAATGGATTCTTAATCTGATTTAATATTATACATCAGATAATGACGTATCATATCCTACTTCTGTCTAATATACTGTTCATGTGAAAACTAAGTAATTATTACGTTGCGGACGCATCATTGTGCGAATGTTCTGTCCGTCTGTATTTTTGTCTGGCCTCTCACTTTCATGAAGGAATTGTGAAAAGCAGTTCAAATTTCGGACAAATTTTAGGGTGAAAAGGGAAGAAATCGGAAGTGGGGAAAGGGTACAACACGTTTCAAAAATTATATTCAGTATCAAAATTTTGATATTGCTTCTTTTAATATTGCATTTGATACCTATCAAAATCAATTGTTATGAGACTACTTTTATAAATTCTAAATTTCCTGCAGCATAAATATAATAATACTGTTTTTACTATTCAAATACCATATATTATTAAATACTGCTTCCATTAAGTGTTATAGACTTTGGTGGAGTAATTTGGTGACAGACTTTGGTAATATAAATTATTGTATGCTGCTTCCATTAAATATTAGTGTAGTACAAAACATTTAATACTGCTTCTACATTTACCATTGCCATTGTATCAATGCTAAACCCTTTTTTTTGTACAGGGCTCGCTCACAGAGCCAGCTTTCTGTGCCTTTTTGTCATTAATTTTATAACAGTTTTAGGAATAAAAGTAAAGATGCTAAGCTGCGTGGACCAAAAGAATCTAGTGATATAGGTACATAGTAATTAGTAGTCCACATCTCGTACCACAGTGATAAGGTAGGGTTTTAATTAGTGTATGACTATATAGCCACTGGCCAGGGGCTAAAATGGCAGTTGCTTTAATGGTCTAGTGGCTGGCTAAAATAATTTTAGGGCACTGGCTAAAAATTATTTTACGTTGTATTTTGCCAGTGAAGTGATAAATTCGTAAGGTTAGGATCACAACCTTACCAATTTATCATGTTGAATCGAGTTTTTAAATGTTAGTTAGGTTAGGTTCGACTAAATGGCAAAGTTGCGGTCTTCGGAAAAGTGGGAAAAGCCATTTTCTCGTCTTTCCCTCTGGAAAACGATTGTGCCTTGCAAAATCCGTCCCAGGGCCCAGAGACCAAACTGACAAACGGATATCTGAAAACCAAAAATAAATAATTGACATCTTCAATATTGGACAATATTATCTGGTAACTTTTTGGTTACGGGTGCCAGGATGTCCTGTTCATAGCACAGTTCCTCAGTCGACAGAAATAAAGGCCGCTAGTTGGGAGTTGGGGAGAATTACCACATAGTATAATTTACCATGCACTACTTGTGATTGTGAAGTTGATGGAACTGTTGAATTCTGTGATGACAGGGATGAGTGAGGGATGGTGTTATGTGCTGCTGTCCTTCCAGCTATATTATAGCATTTGTAATTTAGTTTTTATACTTTCAGACATGATGGCTTAAATAAAAAGTAGCCTGGGTTGTGTATTGAATTGAGATTTGGGAACGGTCTAATCCTAAGATGCCGACTCTACAGAGGGAACAGATGAACATATTAAAATGACTACAAGACTAAAATGAATCGAACAATTCTCGTCCTTATTTCTACTTATTAATTGCTGTTATCAATTTTCTTATTTCTATGCGCCTTATTCGAATTTTCGGACCAAAGTATCAATGGAGACTAGATATACGTCATTTATCATATTTTAGGACGCTCGATAGGTACCGCCTTTTAGCGATCCAGGGTTACTTGCTCAAGCAAATGATACTCAGAACTAATATCACAAATATGTAATATTTCCATTGCATCAGTCATTTTAGCAAACATTAGCAGTAATTGTAATTTAACAATATTTGCCTGTAGTTATTTATCAATAATATCCAATTTACGCTAATTTCGGCACTCAACACTTAGTTAAAAATAACAACACAAGAAAATTAATCCTAATCAAGGAAAAAAATCCATGTCAGAAAAACGGACTATATAGTACTACTGGCGAGTTTATCTTTTCTACAGGGCAAGCACATCGATTAGTAGTACCTACATGCAATTTTACATTTGCATATCGAAGCCTGAGAGTAAATGATCAAGAAAAGGAAGTGATTGATCTTAAAGAGACAACTATACATGGCAGATTTTTGTCTGTTTAATTAATTTAGAACTTATGGGTAATTAATTAAATGACAAATTCTCAGGTTAAAATAAAAAGCATCATCACAAGAAAACTATCACATACGTAGTATGAAACATCTACAGTTCCCATTTTTTCTCCCTTTGGAGGAAATGGTAAACGACAAATAAGATACATTCTATTTAGCATTAATAGATCATAATGATTAATACAAATCAAATTCATCCTGACATTATAGACGATTCATATGACTATTATTTATTTATTTAATTATATGTAAATATTGTTATGTTTTTATGAGAGTTAACTTCCGAAATTAACGTAAATATTATTGACAAATAATTACAACTAAATATTGCTTAATGGATATCTTTAATTATAATTATTGATCTTCGCCAAGTTGGAGGTAACCCTAGATCGATAGTCAGGTCCCCTTTTCCTGGGGTAACTGACTGTGCCGGTCGCATATCCACTTCAAACTATCCAAATGTTGTTCTTAAGCTAAAAGGAAAATGTCTGCAGAAAATGGAATCAAATGGAGTGTTCATGCATGAACTTTGACATTCTGAATCTGTGACATCATAGCGTTACTTTCCTTAACATGGTTACGTCAATTTTGTAATGGTTTATTTTTCTATTTTCAGCCTATCAATAAAACAAAGTAAAAATGTTACTGGTATTCCAGAATGAAAAGAAAATAATTATGTTGTTAATTGAATAATATTAAATAATAATAAAAGACGATAGTAATGATTGATGCTATATATTCAGGTCTGAACGATGCTCATGTTTTCAATAAAATAAAAAATTGAAACTAAATGATATTTTCATGCCTTAATGTATGAATTGTGTCGTAGACCGGTCTCAAAATGAATAATCATGTAAAAATGGCCAAATTACATATTGCTTTCCGAGTATTGTTTAATTAGCTAAATTATATTATTAATTCACAAATAAGTATAAGAGAAACTAACAGCGTTTAATTAATTGTTTCAATTTATAATATTTACTGACAATAAAAGTTACGTGATGAAACTAAAACTAGAATTACAATATAGCAACAAGAAGTACCTTCACAACTTTGTTGTTTTCATAGATTGTTTTCAGTTTTTAATAGAAAATTAGATAAATAGCACCGGGGGAGGTAGCTCAGTATGAAAGGATTAGGGAAAAATTGCTGTTGAACAATTTTAAACAACAATAATCTAAAGAGAACAGATAGAAATAGAAAACAGAATGAAGTAAGCTATTAAAAGTAGATAGACATGACATTACACAGGAAGTAATTTAGAGCAACATTGATAACATCTTTTAACTAAGTATTACGTCCACATCCGGTGTACTTAATGTCAATAGGTAATTAGGTACAGACACATAATTTTACAACTAAAATTAAGTAGTTTAATCAATCGTGAGTTGACTGGTGATTGTGAATAGACTGGAATTAAGAAAATTGTTGAAAACATGGTATGCATATAAAACCTAGCATAGTCGTCTTAACAATTGAGTTAATTATTGTAATGATTTATTTAATTTTAATTAACATTTTGTGTATTAATATTATTTTTAGTGTGATAAAAGTAGGCATATCTCGCTATCTGTAAGTATAGGATGTAATAATATTGTTATATATTATTGTCCGTTAATAATGCTGATACAGTAAATACCTAGAACGTTGTTGTTGGATTGAATAACAAACTGCAATTATTATGGGGTATTTTCGGCAGAAAACTGGCAGGGTATTTAATTACTAAGCTTAAATATGTGTTTATATGTATGATAATTAGTAGTTACTAAAGTAAGTACGTAGGTTTCCGGTTTTTTGTTGAATTATATTACTTAGGTATATGTCTCTGTACATTTGAAATTGTATTTTAACAGAATATTTATATTTTTCTATAATTGTATTTACATTAGACATTGTTTATTTATTTATTTATGTATGGATGAGGTTACTTTTGCATTGCAATTTTAATGGGCGTTGACAGACTTTTTCTGTTTATCTGAAAATACTCATTTAGCATAGTGGACATTCTTATTGTTGTTGGTGTCTCGGACGGGGATGATGACGCTGCCAGCAGAGGTCAGTTGTGGTTGGAAATCCGTTTGATAGCCGGGGGATCCGATGCGACGTCCATTCGGGTACATGACTTCCGACTCCTTGTATCTGCTTTTTGTTCTGGTCGTTGTCTCGGAAGATTCCACCTTGCCAGCAGGTTGTCCGTCCACGCCTCGAATGGTTCTGCGGGAAAATCGGGAAGTTGTATCTGTGGTGATCCTGGGCTTGCTCTCATCTTGGTCAGGTGTGCTGGCACTCATCCGGTAAGTCTCCTGATAGTCATCCGACAGCGGGGAGTTGGCTCCTCCGAAAGCTCTTGGCGAGTTCAACGACGGACGCGGCACTAGATTTCGGTTCTCACTCAAGGAATTGCGGAGCGGGGCGTAGGCATTTGTCGGAGTCATCGAGCGGGCGGGAGAACTCGCCTTAGAACCCCGCAGGACGGGCTCGTACAAATCTGTCGAATTCTTCTTGACACTCTCGAGAAAGGTTTTCTTGGAGCGAGAGATGTTCTGGGAGTCTTGTCGGTTGCTCGAGAAATTAAAGCGATCATTCTGCGAACTCACTTTGTGCACATCCCGCACACTTCGACTCATGTTCGTGATCAGTTTGGGACTGAGCAGATCCGGGGAGTCCAGCAGTTGCGGGTTGGATTTGTAAGTGTGATTGAGTTTATGTTGCTGAGTCAGGTTGGAGGAGGAGAAAGATGGTCTCTCTCGGCTCAGGGAGCGCGGAGTAAAGCTCATGCTGCGATTCAGACTTCCTTTACGCGTTTCCGCCGCGCTGTTGTTGTTGTAGCTGTTCGAGATTGAGACGTTGATGTCGTCAGTGCCGAAACGAAGTTCTTTCACCGGTGAGTTACGCTTCTCTCCTTTTCCCACAAGTGAGCCCTCATTATCTCCGAAATAAAAGCGTCTTCGGGGCATCGTCTGCGAACGGCCGTCTGGCGTGTCCTCATTAGCTCCTCCCGAATGCTCGATCCCTTTCAGTCGGTTCATTGTGCTGGAATTAGTGCCCAGGATGTACTTAGGTTGGAATTGCTTCTGCGGAGCTCCATCGTATGAAAAAGTTTTCTCCCGACGCTCAACTGTCCTCCTCTCCGTAACTTCCGCCGAGCCGTTTTCGTACAGGGAATTCTGAGCGGGGTTGTTCGTCTCGTTCGTTTTGTAGTAATTCGAGTGCTTCGTCACGTAGCCCGAATCTCCGAAGTTTCCTGATTCCAATGAGTCTCGAGTCAGGTTTCGTTGACCATTAGGCCCATTGTAACCAAAACTTTGCTCCCGTCGCTCGTACGCCTTTCGCTCACCCACATCATTGCTCTTCTGCAAATATCACAAACACATCATTTTTACTATAGGTACTGCAAATCTATAAATAATCTTTTTAGTACTCATACTCTTTTATTTTTAGAGGAATCCCTCTTCATTACAGATAAAAGGTAGAAGAATCTCTAAAAGAGAACAAAAGAATAACAGTGAAAACATTTTCATTAAATATCGATTTCTAGCCCTTCGATTCCTATTTATTGGCATTTAGTCATAAGAAATAAAAAGCAGAAGGAAATATTTTGGCGCTACATATACAAGGAAGTTACAATTCAGGAAGTAGCACTTCTATTTCAGAATTTAATTCTCGCTTGACTTGGCAGTTATCCTTTTAGTAATTGCCTAATAAGCGTATCTAGACGGTAACCTCCCTAGTCCTTCGTCCTTTTTACTCAATTTTTTTCCTAAATATATATTTTTTAAGTTAAAGGATTGTCGCAAAATTAGAATATGAAAAAAGAAGCTTCGGCTAAAACTTAATTGGCAACAAAAACATACTTAGGTACAAGAGCACTTACGAAGAAAGAGAAATCTGCTGGTAGTTGTAAATCACGAAAGAATTAACAACTCCAGATAATTATAAAAGGACAGGCTATATTAACGCCCTTTCATTCCCAAATCGAGCACTGTGACATTCTTTACTAACTTTCGCACAATCATCTTAGCGATGTTTAAAACGTGCCATATTAGGTCCTTGCAAATAATAGTAATATTTTTAATTCAGTTAAGAACTCGTCTTAATTGTTGCAGAATATTGAAAAGTTTCCAAAACAATTTTTTGAATAAACCTTCCATATATTTTTGTGGCTTAATAATATTATTAATGTTTTAAATATTGCAACCTTTATATTGTCCATATTAATATATTCAAAAGGGTATAGATTAACAAATCATCATAAAAAAACAGGCGACACTACTTTGTTATCGTTAGAAAGACACATCTGTATATTATAGTTACATATAGACTGTCGGCGGATTGATCCTATTGTATGTGCAAAAAATTCCGTCGCAATGGAGGGTAAAAGTGGTTTTTCCATCTCACAGTTTGCCGTCAGTTTTGCCGTTGAGAGGCACCTAATGTGCTTAGATAGGTACAACAGGTGCCTATAGATGCAGAAAATATAAGTAAACAAGGAGGCATTTTCTGTGGTGCTATTATCCGTCATTATATCAGAAAACGTTCTTCAGTGCACAACTCGAGAAGACTTATTTATAATAAATAACAGAAACTTGTTGGGTAAGAAGGTTTTAGTACGCACACGAGCACTGATACATAATCCTCCCTTAAGAAGAAGCGAGATCCGACAATAATGTATAACAGAATATTATTATGGTTCGTTCTAATCCAGTGTGCATGGTTTGCCTGCCCTAGCAGGTCGGGTCGATATCAAGAAAAATGCCTTTACATAACACATTACATCCACTCAAGAGAGTACCTGTCACTAGAAATCTTTAATAAATCCTCTATCTTGATCTTCTTACGTTTGTTGCCAAAACTCCTGAGAATCCTGTCTCTATGCAATTTATGGTAAAGCTGGGCTGGTCAACTCATTTTAAACCAAGTGAAACGTGAATGACACCGAGACAAGAGATTTTATTCCCCATTAAGGCATCACTCAGACCATTACTTAACAGTCCAGCTCAGTCCGTCCATTCCACTTCACTTTTACATTATCATCTCGGCGAATGCAAACACAGCAACTCCTAGTCCTTGCATGAATTACTTTTATTTCATTCTCACATTTCAGATCACTTACGGATCAACTATAAGCCGTGGCTAATACTCAAAAAAATTGCAGTAACAGATTTTTATTTTTCTAAACCTTCCCTACAACTGTCAATCAAACACATGCAATGTAAATTGTTTGCTATGTGTGATTTACACTTGTATATTGATTTTATTCGGAATAGAAAACAAAAGTGCCATTCATGTTCAACCCACTTCAAACCTATTGACTGCCAGAATATCACCTGGAAAATTTCTAATCTTAATTATTTTTCCCATTCAAACAAATTCCAAAGTTATTTCCTGAAATATTGCTTGTAGTCAAATACGAAATATTCAATCAACTCCATATATTGCGTTATTAGTCATCGAGTGACTTCAGTTGAGAGTTGAACGTAGACCAGTTTTGCTAAAGTTACATTGGAGTTACAGGAATTTTAAAAAAGATTTGGAGTTGTGGATTCTAGAAATGAGCAGGTTTGCTATTAGATCATGGAAAGCATCGATACCTGGAAATTTAAAAATGATGCAGAGAAAACCAACTCTTAGAAAATCCTGATTTGGGTCCTTAAGATCTATAGTCTTTTTCTATAGATCGTATTTTATACTTGTATATACGAACGGACTATATTACAGGTTTTAAAGTATCATGTTATAAATAAAAAACGTCAGCGATCTCTTTAAGCGGATCGACACAGTTGAAATGAGGGAATGTGCTATTTAGATTTGCATAAACCACCTTCGTCATTACCTGCATTAGATTTCTCCTTTTACAGATTCATTTCAGCTTTAAAATTTAACCTATAGTACTAGGCCATGTTAAATTATTGATCTCTGCTCAGTTCCTCGCTCCTCTGCCGTCATCAGTCAACAATGCTTTATCGTTCTAATGAAAATGGTCAACAAACTCATCTTTTTACCAGATGTTTATCGCTACGAATACACACCGTACACTATACTGCAACAATTTAATTCGACTCGCTCGAATAATGACAAAAACCTGTCTCTTCTACACACGTAAAACAAGGATAGATCTTTGCAACAACGACGAATTTCGCATGCAGAGGAACAGTAGCTCTTAAAATTGATAGCATTTTATTAATGAACAAAATACGTAGACACTTGTGTAATAGCAAAGTAGCTTGCCAGCTCCTTCACATTATTTATAGTGAGAAAGACGTATAATGCCAGCCAAAATGTTCCATATCAATATAAATCAATTACTGTGCTACAAATTAGTAGCACTGTAATTTTTTAGAAATCATTTTCCAATCTAATATCCAATATAGGAACATATTAATCCACCTACCCCTTTAGACAGTTTCTAATAATCCAAATCCACACCTATTTAAATATTGAATAGCTTCTTGTTTTCAATTAAATCTACACGTAAAAACCTTCATACGAATAGCTTATCAAAAGTGATTGAATAAATCATATTTTTGCATTGTAGAGGCACACCAACTAGAAAATCTGCAAGAATTTGTAGCAGAAGGCAAAGGGGTTGATGATGAAGGGAATGAATGGACGAGAAAAAATTAGTGGAAAATAGAAGTAGGAAGGGATTAGAATAATTATCATAGTAGATATTATTATAGAATTGAGACGTAGATGAATTGAGGGTTGAGGAGTAGCGGAACACTAGGACAGTAGATCAATAATAGACCTTGTGAAATAATTGACTTCTCGGCTCAATTCTCACCACACCCAAATAACCCACAAGAAATTCCAGATAGCAGAGTTTGCTTTCTCTGCGTGTGTTCCGCTATATCTTCTATTTATTTATTTAGTATGGAACTAGTCTAGCAACTCCTGCTATAGCTCCTTTTATCTTAATAGCATGTAGCCACGTATAAATTTCAATTTGACTGTCGTCAATTAACATTCTCGTATTTATATTTCTGCAGGCTAATAATAGCCAACTCACTCAGCGAATTTCTATTGCAAATTCTCTTTGAAATTCTGATAGGATCTTGAATGTTGGAATTATTATCAAAATCAATATCATAACTTTATAATCTGCCACAGCAAATCACTTTGAGATTGCTTTTAGGGATGGACAAGGAAAAGGGATTAGGTCTGACGAATAAATCACGAGCGATGTAATTAAGAAAGAGAGAGAGAGAGAGAGCAAGGACGAACCTGAAGATACGAAGGGATCTCCGCAGTGAACCTCCGATGCTGGTGATGGTTCATGGTGCCGGTTTGGGAGACGTTGTGACTCTGATCAGCAGCAACATTATTGTGGACAGTTCTGATGTCCGGCGAATTTCGACGGCGGGATCGTGGAGGCGGTGTTGGTGTGGGCTCCTCTTCCCACAAACTCCCAGATTTGGTATTCGAGGCTCGCCCAAACTGCGAGTTCAGCGAACGCATGACGTCTTCATGCCGATTTTTTAGATCCTTCACAACAAATTAGGACATTTTAGCCATCGCATACACTCTCCACTTCATAAACATAGAGCAAACAACATTTACAACTACAACAATACACATAAACAGTCCACTCTCTACAGGCACAGACACATTCTCCTCTCCCAACATCCAACTGCATCCAAAGAATCCTAATCTCCTCTGATCTCCTATTCTTTTATGCACATACACATCTGTACTGAGTGAGAGACAAGTAATCTCCATTCTACTCCACTCCATGCACTTATTATCAGTGTCTCCCTTCTTCAGATCCTCCTTTTACTACAAGTGTGTGGGCTACAAGGCATTGTCATTATCTCTTCTTTCTATAGCGACTCCAATTGTACTGACTCACTCACAAAAACTGCATAGAGCCTGCCATACCTCTATTCAACTGAACTATTAGTCACATTCTCTCTTCTAACTACACAAAATCACTTTATGCACTAATATTATCCTCACTGCCAATTAGATATACTTAGCCTAGGCCATATGCCACTCGGAAATACATTTTTCATAACTTCGCCCATAATCTCATTTCCTTTTCCATCAATAACAGTAGCAGCAAGAAAACAAAAGTCGAAATAATCAACTTCCTAAATTCAATAAATACTTTCAATAAATAATTTAGTACGAACTACTTATATCAAACTTTAATCTAGATGTAGCATTAATTTAAAGTTTTTAATTTCATATTTTTTAAATATTATTAAATTAAATTACATTTAGATTAAAAAAATATTTTATGGCTAAAATAAATGTCTGTTTTATAGTTGAGTACTTTCTCACCCAACTATATCTATTCAAATGCTCAATTCTATCATTATACTTCCTAGGTGCTATTAATATTTCCTAATCTTAACACCTGTAACAGAATACCTTGAATATATAGAGCCAAATTCCTTACTTGCTCTTTCCTTGTTCTACTCTACTATTGCTAAGTAGTAGCACAGTGTAGTTAACATTATCAGGTTATTAGACTCATACCATAAGAAAATAATATTGTAATGGCCACATCATAACTTATCTGGGTAATTTCCTTCATTTCGTATATGTACTGCTAGTATAGTGTAGTGCTTGCATTGTCTCCCTGTGTGCTCTATTGTATTGGTGTTGAGTCAAAATAAATGACTTCCTTTTCTATGCATTTCTAGTTCAGATACATTGTCATAAATTAATTAAGTTCGCTCCTTATCTGCATTACATAAAACTGAATCATTGGCTTTCCTCGCACCAAAAAGGCATTTTACTCTCACAACAAATATTTCGTCCTGTTGAATAATATCATTATGTAGGCATTTATTGTTTGAAAGTGAAATTCTGCTCACAGCTTTCTCTCGTCTGGCGACTGCAGTTTAAAGGTGGGGCACACTAAACAAAGAATATAATACTGAAACGAGTAGGTACATTCTTTGTTTTTGGGGGTCATGGTTCGTGTTCAGTCAGAAAGAAAAAGAATTTGTAATTAAAAAATTAACGAGTTTGAAAGGATAGACAGATACAGATTTGTATTAATTTGATATTAGCTGCATTGATTAGATATTTTCATTTGTCGCAATTTTGTTAAGATAAAAAAAACTTTTTAAGTTTAGTAAGCCAGAATGGAGTTAATAATAAATATCATGTTTATTAAATAGAGTTTGTTTGATTAAACTTTGAATAAAAATTAAGTTTGAATATATACGACGCAAAAAATAGAGCATTTTGTTGTTATTATATAATAATGTTATTTAATTATCAGAAATATTATTAGAAATCACTTCTGTTGTTTAAACAAAGCCTTTAGTATTTGTACAAAAATAACATAAATGCAAATAATTAAAATGTTGAAAGAAAAACTCATGATTTATATTTGTAAGCTGTAGCTAACATGTAAGTTATAAATATTTGTGAGTGGACAAATCCCACACACTTTAGGTACACCTGTACTAGACATGCATAAATAAAATGGAGACACATGAGTTTAGATGCACATTACATACGTAAGCATGAGACTGCATTTGTGCTATAATTCGTGTGAGAAGTAGTAGTGATATATATAAATATGTGTAATTATAAGCAAATATTATTATTGCTCGATCATGGAATTGCCATGTGCAGATTTTATGAGGTAAGCAAATGACTTGGTAGGAAAAGAGATGCCCAAGACCATGATAAGGAGTATTACGACTAGTAAGGGTATCAACATATTATTATTGTTATTCTTATGTCATAATTCCTATAACTGTCTTGACTGTGCATGACTGAGCAATATTTATTTTCATTGGGGCTTTAAATAGGATTGATCAAAAGAAAAACTGTTTGTGTAGGTTTATCTGTAAGTGGATTGAGTGAGGTGGATGTTGAGCGAGGAGATGAGATCCTCCTCGCCATGCCACGCCACGCACTCACTCCAAAGTCCCAATTAGGGCCTAGGAGAAAAATGCGCTCCTCGACTCCAACAATAATGTAATGTGATGGAGCTGAGAAAAGAGGGCAGGCACAGTAACTGGGTTGTTGGTTGCCAGAGAGTAGAAAATTGAAAAAAGGATTCGGAATAAAGTTCTTACAAAATGCACATCTTTGTGAGGAGGACTAGGGTGTGAAGACACGTCACCGAAGCTTATTCGTTTGCCAACATGCTCTTTTTCTGCCTTGGAGAAAAGTTTAGTAGAAGCATTATTGACTCTGGAGGACTGAGTGTGTCCAGAAGGCAGGGGCGGCGGCGGCGGAGGGGGGGAGTGGAGGGGGGAGCTCCTGGAAGTCATCGTGACGTGGATGCCCGTCGGTGTGGAGTGCAGCGGGGAGCGGGGAGACGCTTCCGAATTCAGTGAGCTGCTCGAACTGCCAAAGTGGCTGTTAAGCCAGCGATTTGTCTCGTTCTTCCGCGTGTACTCCTCTTGGTCGAAATCTAAGGGACGATTTGTCAAAGCGTCAGAGCGACTCGAAGCAAGAGTATTGAGTTTGTTATTTGTCGTGTTATTGAAGATTGTCTCGCATTTGGGTAGCCGCCGAATTCTCTCTGACACGGAATCCCACAAGTCTTCGTCTCCCTGTCGTTGGGAACTAATGTTCTCCGAGACTATGTGGGCACCATCCCCTACCTGTGCAATGTTCAATCCAATACCATTACGTTACGATTCGTTCACTTACAACACTCCTACATTCCACTCCTCAAATCATCCGTCTGGAGAACCACGCTCCAGCCACCAACTCATTCGCAGTGACTGACAGGGATGGCAATGCAAATTATTTTTATTAGTCTCAACTATTCAAATAAAGTCGGTTGCTGGGATCTTATGAAAAATACTCTTGTCACATAATACTGTCGCCTACTTGTGGATTGCTCCCTCATTTTTCTTAGGCACTACATCTTTCCGTCAAATTATACTTTAAGTAGCAAGGTATTCGCAAAGAAATTCTCGAGTTGACTGCAGATTACATTTAGCGAGTAGGTAGTGACTAGTAAATATCTTAGTCGGCACGTTAAGTATAGTAAAGTAAATAGATGTAATGCAGACAGATAAAATGATTTGTCCCACACAAGTTGCCCTACTCTATTTAATTAAAGGTATTCAGACGCACTGTTTTTAAAGGCAGACTTTCCAACAGACAGAGTCTATGCAGCTGCAAAGAAATTTGGAGTGGGACTGACCTTGACACCTTGAGATGGCTTCCCTCCTTTCGGCACTGAGATGTATTCGATGAAATCTTCGTTCTTCGCGTGGCTGTAGTCGTGGTCGCCTTCCCGATTCTCTATCTGCTCGTAATCCTCTGAGCCTGAGTCCGGAATGTCTTCGTTGTGAAATTCTTCGTGCTCGTGTCGTCTTGTGATTTCCGTCACTACATTCCCATTCTCCTTCACTTTGCTTACCTACAACACAAACACAAACATCATACAATGAGCTCCAATCCAGTTTCTATCTCATATTCCTATCCTCGAATTTCAAATACTATCATAACTTATTTGTAAGTACTTAGAATTCATGATTCCCCTCAAGATCAAACAAAAAATCCATGTACTTATGTGCTAATTACGCTCGCTATAACATCTTCATTTGTTTACACGGCTCCGTCCACTAAAAAACAACCCCAGTAGTCTGTTTACACTTTTCAACAAAGAATCGCCAAAAACCTTGAAGCCTAATGATTTATGGAGCACTTGTTTGCAATGTCGAAGGAAGATCCTCATGTTATTATCTGTTATACGCCAAAAAAATTGCGTTCGTGTCGTGCCTTCATTCACCATTCGATAAGTCATTTCACTCAACGCGTAGCTATTAACTATTCTTTCCACAATAGACTTAGGAAGTGCTAAATACTTTAACAATCCTTGCTGCACTGTTCACAGCTTGTAAAATTCTTGTACTATTCTACGCACATCTTCCACATTGCACTTCTAGTAGATATTCTTTTTCACACAACACAAATTCATGTACCTGTTGCTGACAGAGATAAGAACAATGATGATAAAACAGATCTAAAATATCCATTTGTACTTTGCAGAATGAAATGATGAATATAATTTAGGACGTAAATTATATTCTATTCTGTAGGGATAGACTATGTCTACAAAATATTACATGCAATTTAGATAGACGTTTAAGGATGTATAACATTCACGTTTTACAATCTAAAAGTAATTCCACTAAATATTTTGCAAACACGTTTTCAATTTAAAAAAATTGACAGAAAAAGTAAACCGGGTGGGCTGTGACTTTTTGATATCCAATCTATTTCCTATTAGGTCTCAAAGATAAATTAATGCATTTGTTGTGCTGAATATGTAGATACAAAGGATTGAAGGTTTATTATCATTTTTACGATTTTCTTTCTTTTATGTAATTTTTCTTGTTTTTATGATTCATAGCTCTGCACTGACGTAAAATGTGGAATGATAGACACAGGAAGCTATTGCAGACACCAACACAATAAAAATTTATTGCATTGGTGAAATTGCCTATATTTAGTTATACTATGTGCACGTGTCTAAAGCTATTACGTTTCACTTCAGTAGATTCACACCAAAGTACATTAGTAGATATGCATACAATCATAACTACTACTGTGATACGGCTATGTAATTAACATAGATATTTGCACTAAATGAGTTGTGTTACTTTATTTATAGCATTACAGATGTAGAAGGATATCTGCTTCCCTAATGCCTCATTTTAAACTTTTACTGTCAAAAATACAATGCATTCGTAGACATTTTGCATATATCTAGCAGTAAACCATTTTGTATATCATGTACATCACTATCTACTAATACACAGATTCTTTGCAATTTACATGGAATTAATACAGCCTACATAAAATCCTTCGAGTAATTGAGTAGCTACTATTAATAATGCTAGGACGGAAATGCAGAATTTGAATGTAAATTTTTAATGAGATCGATAATTTTAAGATTAAATATAAAATTTTGATGCATTAAAATTAAAAATACTTGGGGACAACTTTTTATGATTATGAAAACAAATCAACACAACTTTGTAGCCGCAGTATTGATGGCTAACTCCTAATGTACGTATTGTTTTATAATTTACCTCCATAATATTGAAATCACATAAGCAATTGCTTTTTACATTAGAATTGAGGTAGGTAGACTATTATGTACGTAATTTATCCTAGGAAATGACATAATTATTTAATTTTAGACTGCATATTTTTTAAAATATCTAAACATTTCAGAAAATGTACATTATTATGTTATTGCCACATAAATATTTATGCACAACATTAGTATGCATTTAGGCAGTCCTTAGAGACATGGA
>JAAAYG020085115.1:13641-36611 GCA_009936455.2 Tomocerus minor | reverse complement strand
TAGGCCCGATTTTGGTGGCCTGCGCCCTGGGTACTCCTCTACCATCATAGGATGTACCCACCTCGCATAACAGAACATAACAGAACAGAACAGGTTCTGTGAAGAAACCTTTTCAAAATTATTAGGTTTCCGCTAGACGAAATATTTTAGCCAAAAGGGAACTCTTTCCTAATTTCTCTATCGAGCAACAACTAGCTTGGAAATTGTATACTTAAATATATAGGGTTTTGTAACGTACACTATTAAAGGAAATGTAACGTACACTATTAAAGGATATGTAACGTACACTATTAAAGGATATGTAACGTACACTATTAAAAAGTCTAGCCTCTAGTCAGACGAGCTCAAACACCTGTTCTTCAACGGTAACTCAGAATTTCGTCATCATTCTTATGCAATTGCATGAAATTCTTTCAAGCAGAGCAAACTTACGCGTAAGGTTTCATTCTATATTCACACAATACTATACTAACATTAAATTGCAACAATACTGGTATACGCACATTATATTGAGGCATTTAATTACTCTGTCGGGTTCATCCATAAGTAAATAGATTTAACTAAAGTTTTCAGGTAGGTTCACCCAAGCACAGTAGCAAACAACAAACAATACAAAACCGTCTTGGCGGATTATAGAAGTCAACAAAGCAGTAATTTTTTTCAGCAGAGGTAGTTTGCTAAACTTTGTGTTAAAGACAATAAGTTTATACTAACTGTTTTGTTAAATGCTGTGGCACATGATACAATATAATTAATTTAATGCATACATTTTCTCAACTGCTTTAGAAAATGTTTGACACGTTCAGCCAGATCAAAGATAGCGTGGAATGCCAATTAGAATATTTAAGCAGTTTATTTTACTTCCTTACTAAGATGAACACGCAAATTATAGGGAGTAAAACATTTTCGGAGACAGTCACTTAGTATTACGGACGTTTCTATATATTACAATTTTCTGGTGATTGGATAAGGGTCCACAAGGATTTCATTTTGCCATAATGTCTTTATAAACAATTAAGTTTGTACATGTGTGACAGCGGAGTATCATGAGTCATCTCCTGCCTACACTTGAATTAAGAGGAAATCAGGGTAGGAAAGTGAAAGGTTAGTTACTTAATATGAACTTTCTCGGGAAATCTAATAGACCAAAACTGAGCTTGATAGCAAGTTCTCATAATTTCCTGGAAATCTGTCTAATCCTCATAAAAGTAACAGTGCAGGACAAATTCAATGGATTCCACTCTATTATGTTTTCCTGCAATCATATGGTAGTCTCGAACTGATTCTCATTGTGTGGAAAAACAAACTAGACAACTTAAGCAATTCTAGAAAACACTGTTACAACATAATTTAGCAAATCTTTTCTATATAAAAGCTTACTCAACAAAATGATTTTTCCGAGGCAAAAAAATGACTCAGTCACGTTGTAAAGAACTTGTTTGTATACTTCAAACTTTCTTCAGTTTTGCGGTGCAAATACATTAGCTTATGCTCACAGTACGACAAAAACGTGTTAGTAGTACTTTAGATGCTGTACTTCGAAGAATAAACGAAATACCCATTGCAATTTGTAATCCGACTTGACGAAATGGGAAACAATAATTTCTTATCTGAGATGACGTAGCTACATAAAACGTTAAGGAATGGTAAATAGGTCAACCTGAGTGAAAAGCTTAAATTTAAAGAGCTATCCAAATTAGGATGAGAGAGGTGAGTGTACCCATCTCAAAGTATACGATGCCATTTGTCTAAAATAGGAAGCTACTAGCCATAAAATCATCCAGCGAGCCAACTAAATTGAACTGGATAAAAAGCTACGCTTTACACATTTCCTTATGGCCATTAAACTATAAGGTACCTTAACAAATATGTACACAAGAGATGCATAGT
The DNA here is from genome assembly GCA_009936455.2 of Tomocerus minor. Taxonomy (NCBI): domain Eukaryota; kingdom Metazoa; phylum Arthropoda; class Collembola; order Entomobryomorpha; family Tomoceridae; genus Tomocerus; species Tomocerus minor. Next base: position 34,721 of record JAAAYG020085115.1, on the reverse strand, counting down.
AGGCAAAGGACTATAAGATAAGGTGGGTAAGTAGGTATACGTAACAAATAAAAGCAAAAGAGTGATGGCAGCTTCCTTTTTCGTCGGTGAAAGGCTTTAGATTGGTTCAGATGGGTAATCTTTCTCAAGTTACTGAAGAATAAGTAGGATGAAATTCAATCGCTGACCGAGTAGATAACGACAGATATCCGAGCAAAGACTGCTTCATAAAACGACTGATGCACTAGATTTTACATGCATAGAAAAGGTTCTCTTATGCCAACATCCTTATAGCTATAGCGAACATTAGGTGTAAATAATGTGTGCTATGATTCTCGTTTTACTTTTGCATCCACGATGTTGCACTTTATGTGTGGCGTAAGGTAACTCACAGAATTATTTGAGAACTTTCACTAAGTTTTCGAATTGCCATTCGGGGCCCGAACATCCATTAAGTATATAGCGTGTCAAGTAACCCTAAAAAGTTATGCTACCATAGATAGAGTAAAGGATGTGCAATATTATATGCGGCTATTGTAGCCATATCAAGGATGTAGGTCGGAAGTAACTGTAGAGAAATAGGTTAGGCCATTCTGTTTTCTTGTTGAAGGAGAAAGAGCGTGTAAATCTAGCTATGAAACGAGGTGAAAAATTACAAGAATCTTCCTTTATCTCCATAACTAACAAGTAACAAAAGTAGCGGAGCCATAGAGTCCATAAATGGAGAATTCGTGGTCGTCACATCTAATATCTCTTTGTTATTACCCTAAAAAAATGTTACATATTTCATAGCTCTTCCTCTTCTATAGACTCTCTAGAATAAAAATATTTCTCTATTGCATCTGGGGTGTTAGAATGTTGATTCAAAATTTCTGAAAATGAAGTAGCACATGCTTCCGTATAGGCAATTTCATTTGTGAAATTATAGTACAGGAGTCACGGCACAATCAACATAATTTTTCAATTGAAGATAGAGTCACATTCTATGCTAGATCACGCCTGAGCTATAAACCCCCCTCACGTACTAATACTTATTCGCCCAAAATTGGATGTCAGTCCCTGATTGTGTCTTGCCCTCGCTATTCTCCCAATATAAAAGCATTGTGGCATCTGTTTCCCGCTCTAAAGCAATAGAAAAGTAAAAAGTTTCTGGGAAAGTGGCACTGGCAACACGACGAGTGCTAGAGAAAAGCATTTTCTGGAAGAAGTTCATTTTATAGGAAGAGAATGACATTTTGGGAGGATAGTAGGACACTCGTCGTTGGTTGTTTGGTAGCTGTAGCTAGCGCTTTACTTAGGAAATGAAAAGCAAATATACTTGTGACATACATAGTAAATAAATACAAGGACCATTGTCATATTATTATCTTCATAAAGCTCATGTTTGTCGTTGCGTTGCGACCTACTAGTGCAAACAGACATTTCCCGCTGCACCATGTCCGGTGTCCTAGAAAAACGAAACTCCCGATCCTCTTCCTATTCTATATCTATTTGTATTAAAGTAAATACATTCTCCTTACTGTCCATTTTGCTTATAAAGGAAGAAGCCCGAGCGTGAGAATCTTCAGATGTGCACTACACGAAAACCTCTAGAGAAAGTAAATCTCTTTATGCTTTCATTCTGCTATGTATTTACTTTTAGCCAGAAACTCTCTCTCTCTCTCCACTTCTATGATATTATTTAGTTATAAAATCTTAGAACACGAAACCATGACTGAATCCATTTCATGACGGACGACTTTCCCTCGAAGTAAAGCCTTTTTGCGAATAACTAGATAGAGTCATTGGGTCAACGGAAATTCCGGTAATGAAAATCACAAGAAAACGGATGATGGGTCATAGCCCACAGAGATAATCTCTTCACTCTCTCAATAACTACCTACGAGGCACATGGACTAGAGTTTTAATAACCCTTTTAATATCCCTCTCCTACATACTATCACTGTTTATACACATAACATTTATAATAATGTGTCCCTTCTAAACTCCTTTGCTCTAATATCGTAACTTCAGAGGCAATGAAACAAAGTGGACAAAAACTTTTCTACGACTGCTGCCAAATTTTATGCTGATTCTTCATACTGCGGAAGTTGCCTACTTATAGCTCATATCTCACTGGGCTAAACTTCCCGCGCCAATTATTATGACAAGATACTTTATGACTAAGTGAATTACTATAACGAGCATGATAATTAATCTTTATCACCACGCACGTTAAACTCTTTTGTCAAATTAAGAATATCTCTACTTCCTACTTGAACTTTTAATCTTCTTTAAAATCTACATCTTCCACCACAATTACAAATCCAGTATTACGTAGGTGAATGCAAAACGTTTTTACAGTAAGTATGACGTACACACCTACTTATTTCTGAAAATAAATATTATTCCATTTGTACATAATAATGATCTAACAGCACCGTTTACATTGCTTCATCTTGGTACTGTAATACGTATGTAGTAAGTCGAGTTATTATAATATCAGGGTGAAAGGTTATTCTCCGTTGCATCAGTTGACTAATAAAATCTATACCACTGCATATTGTACAAACAAATATTAGCTGACATACGTTACTCAGCCGCAGCCGGAAAGAAGCCAACGGACCTTACACAATTTCATTGAAAATTACATTAGATACTAGGCATTTATTTAGCATACGTTAATTACTAATCCAATAAAATATCACTAATGAAAGAATTATAACGAATTAATTTTCTCAACAGTGCGCATAAACACTAGAAACCAACCGAACAAGCTTAAATACCTATGAATAAAAAGAAGAGAATTCTTTCAGGAAAAACTTGTGTTTATTCGCAGCTAATTATTTTCTGAATCATTTTCGACTCTGCAAACTGCGTCTCCTAACTCATAACTGCATGTTACAAGATAAACAGAATGCGTTTTTTTTTGTATAGATAGATATGTCAATATTATAGACTTGTAGAAAGTCCTTTTGTAGCTTCTGATGCTATTTTTCCAAACTATTCTGGACATAGGAGAGTATAATAATCCGAATAGGTTGATTTGTCGCTGAACTGAAACCACATCACCATTTGGTGAAGTGCATGAAAGGACGAGATTGCAGTTGCACGAGGCAACAATAACTTTGATGTACGAATAGCATTGATGTGTGTTCATTGATGCTCCTATTCGTGAAATCATAGATAGAAAATTTCGAAAATGCAGACAGAATCAAGCAAATAAAAATGTGAGGAAAAAAGGATTTTTTTGGGTAGTCACCGCAGTGAGCAAATGTTGTCATACTTTGCAAAAAAAACGTTCTGACTCGGTAATCAATCTGGGCATAGCCCTTTGCTCTAGAAAAGACTAGTTCAATCCATTGGACTTAATGGAAATAGTAAAATGTGCCGGAAACGGAATAGGAAGCTGGGAAAGGCTAGAGAAGGATGTATAGGAAGAGTGGGGCTGTTCGAGAAACAGATGTGCTGTGTGATGTACGTAGTACTGCCTGCAGTGTATGCCAAACAAACTTGACTGCCTTCTACTTACTGCTCAGTGAAAAGGGAACTGAAGGATAAAATAAACGCAGGAACTAAAAGATAGAAAGGGAGACCTCCTCCGGGGACGTCATCGTTGATTTTGATTAAATAGCAGAAGATATATGAAACCAAAGGCAAACTTTAACAGAAAATCCCTCTATCCTCCAGTAGCTATTTTCAGTAGGTACAGCATCGTCGTTCATTCGGGATTCACATCAACTACTCAAAGGCTGTGAGTCTTATGAGCAGATCGTAGTACCCTACACTGGCTACACTACACCTGTCTCAGTCTCGAATTCCTCTACCTCTATTTTTTCTTATACAGAGATGAATATACAAAGTACAGCGTAACTCTGACTGAAAATTCTGACTGTACTTCTTAAAATGAAAATAGAGAGATTTTCTAAAGATATAACCAACTCTGCTTTTCGTCAGATATCGGAATATATATCACATTACTTGCACATTACGAGTGAATGTAGTTATCTGTAATAGCAGAAAGTTTTTAAAGAAGATAGCTACTTGAATATTCGAATATAATATGTATTTAGCTACCTACTGATAAGTGATAGCATGAAAAGTTATTTGCAAGAAATAAGCCATCAGAATCCAGAAAGATGATATAGAGACAGATCAAATTGCAATTTGTCACTGTGAACACAAGTGGAAAGTTTCATCGTGGCATATTCAAAAGTAGCCTTATTAATTACTGAATCCTTTCAAAAATATCCATAACAGATCTTGACACATATTCAGAATTCAGGCAGACTCGCAACTTGTGAATGAATGGAAGGACGATCAGGAGGAGAAAGACTAGAACGAGACCTACTTTACATAACAGAATACAACAGACAACTCTTATTTTATGAATGAGTGACGTATTCCATTAAAAAGATAGATGGTGAGAAGTGTCATTATGAATGACAGAAGAAATGAGCGATTACTTCACATTAACCATATTTTCCCATGTTCTTTCACTCTACACGCCTAACCACATTATCCATGCAATCCGCAGAGTAGCACAGTAGGTAAAGTATGGCGCTTCTCCATCAACCACACAGTACAGCCTTCTACTTTCTTTTCAAACTACTCCAAGTTTCAAGGAGCATTCAAAACTAAAATAAAATAATTGCCATTTCTTCATGCTGCTATACACAGAAAATTAATGTATGCACACACCAATAATGTTATGACCATCGTATTCACAATTAGTATCATGCTCAGTTCTAGAATTTACGATTGCTACAAGGAAAAAGCAGAAAACTAAGTAAAATAAACAAAAAGGCAAAGACAGTCTGAATATTTATACTTTTTTCCACAGACTATACACCTACATCTTTTGTGTGGACCTAGCGAAAAGATATAATCATCTTGAAACGCAGCAGTGTTGAAATTGGATTTATTGCGATGCATTTCTTAGTAAAAAGTCTTCTATCTGCTTAAGCGTTTTGCATTCAGTCGCAGAAAAAGTAAAGATATCTAGTGTTTACCATTCACTTTCCCTAGTGTGTCATATAAACATAAAGCAAACAGATAGACACACCTACACATCTTATCGTTATCACCAGTCGAAACGGCGAATTTCAGCAGCTGTAAATAGTTCTGGGAAATGTCGTGACACTGGCAAGTAAGTATTATTCACAGTAGTGTGACAACAGTAAGTGTAGCTAAAGGACTCTGAAATATTATGTCCGGTTACATGAAAGAAAGGAATCTAAAGGAAAAGTTTTTCTCTCCTTATTTAGTCTGGCTGTGGACAGATTAGTTTGCAAGTTTGAGATTTACAAACAAGGGCTTTATTTAAGTTGGCTAAACCATTCGAGGAAATGCTTTGATTCTTGTTCCCACTTCACAAGTGTTTTATCTCCCGCTTGTCGCACTCTTGCAACTCATCGCACCGAAGTTATTCACCATGAATAGGATAAGAATAAGACACCTCTTCTTCTAGTGCGTTGTGTGTGGCAGGTGGGCTAACTTTTTGTGACTCTGAGTCACTGACTGGGTTACTTTCACTCTTTCCAAAGACGTCACTACCTCCTACGACACCCGTTTCCCTAAGATCAATAACTTATAACGAAAATAGTGAGAAATTGAATTAGTCCAACTGCGTTACACACCAAATGCTCTTTCATAATCATTACAGACATGTGGAAACCTAGTTATTTCATTGACTGACGAACTAAAAGCGCTACATAGGAAAACAGTCTACTTTCCCCGATTCCCCGCGCATTCGGCATTCATACTTTCTCTGCAAAAACAAACATTCTCTAATTTATAACGGAACTTTTGATGAAAGGCTAAACGACCACAGGCAAAGGTATTTACATGAAAGCCAAGTACTTTTACGTCATTTTAGTATGCAGTCTATGTTCATTCATTCATTCTTTCTTTCTTCTCAGTCAGACTACTACAGAAATATTATCCACCAAGTCAAATCAAGTAGTATGGTCTTAAAAATAGAATTTCGTTTGTATTGACCTACCTATACGATGCCTGTAGGAAATGGCAGGCTACTAAAACTGCGTGACTACTGCGTATTTACACTGCACATTATTATTAGCGTCTCCACGTGCAGACACGTGTCAGTCCTCAATTGAAACTTTGCAAGCAGGACCAACGTCTTCAAATGACGTAAGTTATAAATAGCACAGGGCAGCTCACGCAACTTCTACACTTTTCTTCACTTGCTACATAGTGAAGTGACGCATGACGTCCTCGGAAATGACAACCACAGAACTCCATCAAAACACAACAATCTACATTCACAGTTTACCTGGGTGGGCAGTGCTTGGCTTTATGTAGCCCAGGTTTGTTAGAGAGCAAAGCTTTTCGACAACAATTCAACTCTTTTATGTTCGCAAACTCAGGTTGGCTTCAACAAGAATCGTTACTGGCTTTTCAAGTATTTCGTAGATGCATACTATCGCAGAAGAGACACTCATTCAACGCTCTTCAACACAACTATGTAGCATATGCTAACTGTTAACACTTTTATGGAAAAGCAGAGCCTATAATAATAATATGTCATATTATATTGAACTAATAGGAATAGCGACAATAACGACCATTCAAGTCAAGTGTGCCATTTCTTTCACACAATTTCTCTTTATTTCCCTCTTTAGATGAAACATGACGGTACAAAGTAAATAAATACTTCACATGCCTACGATTATCACATACACACGATTATACCTGAGCGGCTAAGGTGTGGGTGGATTGTTTACTATCATCCTGCTGTTTCCTTTAATATTGAATAACCTTCTTACCTATTAGTCCCCAACTGCTGGCTACTTGTAACATCTTTGTGTAGGATGTGTCCTTGTGGGACACTCTACATCCCAACACTTTTCTTTGTCGTACTAGGGACGTATCATTGTCATTCACATAATAACTACCAAAGTTTTCACACATCCGAAGCCGTCTTTCTTATTTCTGTCCCTATTATAGGAACTTACCTGCTGCGTCACCAACGGGTTACACATCACGTTACGGTTAGGTTCATAACTGAATAACCTTTTCCTCTTAAATAGTCAATCTTCGCAAACGGACATGGAATATTTTGTAATGATAATAACATGAAATACGATAATAATATGAATAGGTAAAATGCAATTAAATATTGAATTATTATACTAGATTTCAATAAGTGCCTAAAAAGCAAATAAAAAAATATATATACATGTACATAAACGGCTAAGAACACGAGTATTTTCTCCCCAAACTTAAATCAAACAAAAGTACCACATATTTACTGTAAAAAACCTTGCAAATGGAAAGCAACTTTCAACGGGAAAGATTTCACATACTGATAAACAGGTTAAAAAAATTTGTGTCTTAGATTTTGTGTTTAACGTTTTTAACAATTATTAAAAGGTAAGCAATAGAAAAAGGAAGTGGGTGAGTTGAAAGCATGCCACAAGTACAACTATAATATTTGCACGAAAGAAAACAGTTCCGTTGATGGCTACTTCATCTTATACATATATTCTTTACAACACAAGATTACAACATTCTCCCACAACAACGCAGTAGACACAGACAGTAAAAGAAAGCGCTCGTTATCGAACAGTATGCTTGATGTAAATGTATTTGAACAAGAAGCCCACACCTCCGAAATAAAGATAGGCTGCTTGCTATGAAAACAGAATATCACAATAGATTAACTAAGTTGTGAAGGAGAATTGGCTATGGCACCTCAACTCATTAATTACTATCATTTACGTAGTTTGGCGGTAATGGAAAACCTTGTTGAGCATCGATTTTGTTGTTTTTACAGCACGATATAATAGACTATATAGCCATCCTATTTATATCTTAAAATATTTACATCTTTAGGGTCCATCACCCTATTTGCGTTATCTTCCTATCTGTTACAGACTAGAGCCAATGTTTGTAGACAGGCACGACTAGCTTCCCGCTTCCTGTGTGCGTCAGCACAAAGTTTTTCCTGGATGTCCGTATTTTACTACAAAAACAAAACACTCAGATGAGTAAAGAGATGTTCCCACATGTTTCCCGTCAACCGCTAACAACTTGAAACATAGTTAGCTATAAATGCGCAGTAAAATTCGATAACAGGAAATGTAAAGGTATCAATGTCCATACTAACGTGCATTGTAAAATTCCCGTTCAACATGCCAAATGTGAACAAGAGGAGAAAGTCCCATTTGGCTGAAAATAGAATGCGGTTATATTGTTCAGGCTTGAAAGAGCAATGTTGTCATTAATATCTGTATAATAATATAGTCAGAACACGTTTCCCACATAAACATTTTACACACAAGTGTGGGGATACCTTGTTAGTTGTGTCTATAATGTCGATACACTTAGCTTCCATTACTGCCATCGACTCTTAACTATTTTCAGCAAAGTAGAATGTAATGTCGGCCATTATCCTTATTGAAAGGATTGTGTAGTAGTGGAAACACTCAACAGAACACACTCACTCAACTTTACCACAACATAAAAACATTCTGCTTTAAAATTATCTAACAAATTGCCACGGCTGAGTGACCTTTTGTTGGAACCTTAGCCTATTTTCCATCCCATTAGACTACATTTACACATTCACTGCCTGGTTTAGCCTGAAAAGATGCGAGACTCTGGAGAAAAACTCCATTCTCCACATTAATCTATCAAATAAACTTCAGCCCCGCACTTTTCTCATGGGATAAATTCTCAGAAGAGAAATAAATTTTTCCCGTCTCATAGAGCCCACGCCACGCCATGTTCTATCCTATTCTCCATTTTCCTCTAGCACGTAATGCCTTTCTCTCTTTCTTTCCAGGAACCTTAATTTCTTCTCTCTTACCTTAGCAAACACTCTCCGAAACAATCTTAAGATGAGTGGTTCGGATAAATGTGTTTTTCCTCTATTTTCCAATAGTGTGTTACTGCATTCGCTCTTAGTAGATAATTCAATAAGAGTAAACATTTGCCGTAGTTTACTGAACTTTCTAGTCCAGTGTCTTTAATCAGAAGAAGGGCATCTGTATTTCTTTGAAATCTCATTTTCTGTGAACACCGCTCTCTCATATATACATTTGAGTCATACAAACCTATTCACACACCTAAGTGAAAATGCCATATGCAGTTATTTATGCAAATTCATCATCATAATGCTTTACAAAGTTAACCTGTGACTCTAGACGTCTAGTTCTGAAAATATTTTATATTATATTACATTATCAGGAATATATCCTTCATTTCCAAGTGCACACCTCCGTCATGCATCCAAAGGCATTAACCCTCCCTCCTGAAAACTAACTTTTGAAAATATACGTAGTAATAATTTTTCTCTGAAAACATAGTTATAAGTCCTTCCGGTACATCCGCACTTAACAACAACCTCTTTGAATTCTGACAAAATATTTTCTGCTTCAATAGATCACTTTTCGTCGTTCATAAAGGTCACAGGAGGACATTTACACTTTACTGGCATTCGCAATAGAACGGAAATTATTAACTGTGTTTGCTTCTCATGTTCATTAGATTTGTCAAAGAAAAAGTAAACAACAACAACTGCTAAAACGTAAATGTCATTTGTTATCCCAGAAGAATGCCATGATGATGCTTTAGCTGTAACTGTTTTTCTTAAGGAGTACTTAGAATTAGTAAGGATTCTGTGAGACATCATACCATTCAACAAAAATTTTTAAATTTTCTTCTAAGTATTCTATATGTCGGTTTGCCGCCGTGGTGCTGAGTATAATTTACGACAGTTTCGGGAAACGTATAAACTTCCAAAAAAAGAGAAAAAAGAGAAAAAAAATCTCTAGGGCACATGTTTTTAACTTATGAATCTGTCTTTCTAAATATACGATCAAAATATATTTTTCCAATATCCCCCCCACTCCAAAAAAAACCCTCAATATTTCTAATACGGAATTTTATTTTTGAAAATGTTGGAAACCTGTGCCCTAAAAAAATATGAGCATATTTCCAAAAAGTTTACTTCATTGCTGTACGTAAAGCCGTTTGCCTTGAATCAGGGCTGGAAATCATGTAAACCCCTCCTTAATTTAACTCTTGGAAAACCGCGGAATTCGTTATTACAGAATGTGGCATCGAATTTTAGGTAATCAACATCGTCATGAAATATATTTTTGTCTTCTTTCCCAAAGTACGTCTACATATACATGTTTAATCACTTAATGTTATGGCGGCTTACATACAGTACATCCTCAAAACTTTTGTATACCTTTTACTGGCGTAATACTATCTACGCAATGAATAACAAATTGACACTTTGCATATATTTCGCCGGTAGAGAAAATCATGGAGTGGCCAAAGTCATTGTAATGCCCGTTGGATGTTGCAGAAGCGGCCTGCATTAGTAAGTGAGTTTTTTTTTGCATGAACTCGTTATAAACTTAAAACTTTTTTAGCTACAGCCTAATGTTAGAGCTACAGTATAAACAAATGCTCCTCGTTTGTATTAATTACTTAAGTAGAATATCAGGGTAGAATAATAAGTAGCTCGTTGCTAGTTTCCATCTTATTTCAAAAAAATTTAAAGAAACATTTGTATTCATGCGTCATTGGGAGTGACGCTGGCAGAAGTCAAAAGCCAGAACATTCGGCATTATTTTTCTATTCAATTGGAAGATAGTTAAAACTAATATCTCTATCTATTTCCATCCAAATTGATTAGAGCAACAAAAATGGGAAAGAGCAATATATTTTTCCGGGAATGAAAGGCTGATTTCATTAAATACTTGGCTTTCTTCTTCTGGGTGGATATTCTATTCTTGTGACGTATTTATTTATTTTCAGCCATTACATTCCTGATTACTTTCATTTGCGAATTTTTGTGTTGATCTTTTCTATACTAAGATATGTAAATTTTGTCCCACTAAAATGGAACGATATGCCTTCGTAAGATTCACTCTATTCAGCTGTAAAAATGTATTCCTTTCCCATGCCGTCTTCAAAGTAGCTACATTTTTTCACTAATGCCAGTCTGAAAGGAGATTGGTCTCTAAATTTCATTTAAAGGGGCAACAGAATAGTTCGTATCTGTGGCTCTGAAACACATATTGCCTCCAAGAATTTCCCTGCAAAATTACTATGTTCCTCTGCTGAAAGCTGACGTGACAACATAATAGGATAATAGACAGTCAATGTCTGCCGGTTAAAAAAACTGCACTGTAAAGTAAAAGTCATGAGAGCCAATCCCGTTCGCTTACTATAAATATGGTCATGTCTATTTGCAAACAAAATTGCCTTTACGTCCCGGAATTTAAAAATGAAGTATACTTAATCCAACCATAGCAGCAGGGATGTATAATAATACACTATCAACCATGATTTACCATATGGTAGTACATGTACGTACTACTAGAAAACATGAACATATGCATTTTTTGTAATTGCATGTCAGCTCAAGGGAAATGAAAATCTATTTACATTTTGCGACAACAGTAAGAAAAAATTTAATTTTTGTGGACATGGTTAGGTTTCAAATGCCGCCATATATCAATGCAAATATCAACAATGAATTTCAAGAATTACAAATGATATATTGTAGTCAACTGCTTACAGAAGTAAAAACAGTGTCGCACACGTTCATTTATATGTACCGAAGAAGAAAATACAATCGCACAGCAATTAACACATTTTTATAAACTGCGTCCGCTCCTATAAAATTGCCAGTAGTTAGGGAACAGAATCAGTTATTGTTATTGCCTTTGGGGTTTTAAGTCACAATAGGCTTTAATGGACTTTGTGTATATGCGAACAATGATGATGTGGGTTTTGTAAAGATTGTCAATAATGTAAAGCATTGTATACACTAACTAACATGTACAATATATAGTTCTGCCAATGTCAAAACATTCATGATGACATAAATGGTCACATCACAGTGCACAAAGAATAGTAAATGCAAAACAAACACAGAGCAACAATTCTAACAAAAGGGAAAAGGTCAATTAGAAAGATGAATTTTTAGCACAAACACAAAGCAAAAAGTACATGTTCTACTCTACCATCATTGTCAATGCCAAATGGACCGGACGTAGAGACAAGAAAACACTATGAAAACATTCCCAACCCACTTAATCAACCAAATCAACAAACTAATAATGATGATAACAAAATGTGTAAACAAAGGAATATGCAAATTGAAGAATTGAATTTTGGAATTGTAAATGTTACAATGTCTTCACCTCCTCGTCATTATTTCTGCTACTGATTAATTCTATGAATTTTTTTTTCTGAAATTCAACAAAAAGTCAACTACCTCATTACTGTCTTTACTCATTACATGCATCATACATAGATGTACAGAATACTGCAAAACAGAGAACAGAAGGACACATCATTCGCAACAACCTTAATTTTTGTTTAGCAATAATAATTCAATATTGTACGAATTATTATGCGTATTTAGTGCTCACACAGTTAAACGTTAATGTCAACTAACGTAGTGTGAAGGACAGTTTTATTTACCCGAACCAACTTATAGGTAAAAGGAATTTCATTTTTGGTTTACATTGCCATAAGCAAATACCATGCAAGAGGAAAAATTGATATTTCTACAGAATGTACAGAAAACCCCATCATAACAAATTAGGCTAAACATTTATTAGTACGTATTAAACAAAGCGGAGAGACGAGCGATGTCTGGAAATACCGTTCAGGCATCATCCCATATTTGCTTGCGGTTAGCATCAATAAGTAATACAGGAACATAATGGAATTATATTTAAATAAAATAATAGTCAGGAACGCGCATACATTTTCATATTAATAGGTCAGGAAATAACAAATAAAAAATTAGGGAAAACTGTCGCTGAATATTACAAGCAAAAGTATGAAGAAATCGATGTTCAAATGACAACGATAAAAAATCCATTCAACAGTAGTGCAATTTTTCTAGATATTAGAAATCGGACATATTATAGGAGTTGCATCATATGAAAAGTAGGAGAAATTGTTAAAACAACCTACTTTTTCATTGCAGGTAAATTAGAAACATCAGATTTCAATCCAACAGGCATTATTAGTATTACTTGTAACATGGTTGTAACGGATTGGAGGGATTGGCAATGAATTATATTGCATGGTGAAAAATGGACAAATTATACTTCTATATATCTATTCTATGTTTTCCAATAATATACTTCTATAGTCCTTGGGCAAATATAGGCATTTCCCAATTGACATACTTTTTTAGTTATGTCATGCAAAAGAAATAAAGAGTGCTTCATATATCATAACTTGTCAGTTGTCTATTTTGCTGTAAATAGTGGAGTAAATATGTAATGACTAAACGTATTCGGATATCAGTATCGTAGAATAGTAGTACAGTAGCCTTATCTTCGTTTAGAGGATATTTACTTGAGGCGATAAGTCTTTTAAGTACACATTAGTTTTAGCATTGGAAGCTAAACTCAATAATAGATTACAAAAGCCAATGAACTAATACTGAAGGTATGTAGATAACAAGTGATAACTTTTAGCTAATTGTGCTAACAGATTTAGCCGTTAGCTTTATCATAACAAATTATTATGACGCTTCAAGCGTTACAACTTAAAACTTTTTTCTATTACAATTTAATGCAGTCACTTTTAATAGTAACTTAACTAACTGATGAGATTTTACGTGTAACATAAAATGTAATATATGTGTAAATGTAATGTATAGTTTACACCATCATCGCTTGTGGTGTGGTGAGTGTATATATATATAGTGCATAGTTAAAGTCAACAAAGTAGTCAAAGAATTTCTGAAGTCTAACTAAAGCCATGCAGAGCATTACATAACGATATGTAACTTGTGTACAATTGTTGAGTGAAATTGCTTTCATGCATAGCAGAGCCAGATGTCATGCTTCTATTCCTTTTCTTTTCCATTCTCCGATTAATTCTTGGCATGCTCCAAACTACATATTATAATATATTGGAAAAGAAACAAAATCTAATTTGGCAATTCGCTCTGATGCCGACTAAATGTGCTAGAAGGGAGAGATACAGAGGCCGAGCGAGATCGTTGCCCTTTATACCGCATCAATTCTTACAAGATATTTGCGGCCAGCTTTTAACTACCAAAATATATTAAAGCAAATCACAGCTGGCTATAACGATTTGCCATCATGCTCCTTTAAATAAAGTGCAAAATAAATGTAAATTACAGCCTATTATTCTGGTGACTGATCATTATCAGATTTCTCTCATTTTTATCATAGCTCATTTAATTCTGCATATGGTAAGAAGTCCCCTATAAACCAAACGCATACTTAGATATTATCCCTGCACAAATCAAAAGAAATATATTTATGGGCATGGCTAAGCGTGTAAGCATACATACAATGACCTTTCTATTGAATTTAAATTAAGGTTAACTATCCTATGCCCCTTGTGACAAAGCGTATTGATGTTTTTATGAACTTACAAAGATACACAGCGAAAAGAAATGTGTTCGTTTATCCCTAAAAGGAGAACGAAGACAATGTCAACAGAATATATATGTAGAAATAAAAAAAGACTGAAAAAGAGTTAGGGATGTGTTAAGCCTTTTTATGGAAGGTAGTACAAGACTCTTTTAATGGCCATACGTGGTGTTTGGCTTTAGTTTTGTTCTGTAATATTATTTTATGTTCTACGATTGGACTATGACTACAAATCCCCTCGCTCTATTCTTATTGTGTGCTTTGTAGACTATCTATTAGATCTATAGCTGTCTAAAAGGGTGAGTGAATCCATTGTGAAGCTACAGCGAATTTGAAATCCGCAAGAATAACAAAAAATTATGTAGAAAGTAGAAGATCGGCAGTCAAGGTTCTGTAAACACTCCAGGAGTCGTACTCGACTCCTAATGGAACTCTCGACAGATTAATATTGATAGAACTCCAAACTTTTGGCTACAAGCTTTTTTAGCATTATATAATACATACACGATACAACATGGCAATATTATTATTAGCGCTCAGACATTTTTATGAGTTGCAAAAAGGTCATTTAGCTAGCTATGCTAATACGAACATTGTTCATTGTTTACAATTGTCTGTTCTTTCAACTCCTTTCTGTACTATCTTATTTAGCATAGCATATAATCATAATATATGCAAAATATGGCATCCACGACCCGCCCGAGCGAAAATAGCAAAAGAAAAACTATCGCTATATATAATCATTGTGATACGAAGCTATGCTAAAAGTTTCAAAGAGATATAGATAAAAGTAAAGATTCTCATAGAGGTTCATATACGTCTTCTTTGAGTAATGCATGCATAAATATTATGCAATTGGAGGTAATAATTTTTATTTTACAGTAGCAGTTTGCTTGGCATGCTTGTGTGAAATGGTGCCGTGGCAAATTGATGAGATTTGTCCGATACAGCTTTCGACATGACTATGCACTGTCTACATTTACCAACTACCTGACTACACCACGAACACGCTAAAGTGCATGTAGTTGAGTTGGTTGGTTGAATGTAGGAGAGAAAAATATTATTTTTGCACTATAGCCTTTACATCCATAATAGACGTAATAATGTAAAGCTTTTACTTTTAAATCCGTCGGCAAGACACATTAGGTGTACTTAACAAACTATACGGCTTAACACAACAGTGGACGTATACAAGAGATATTACATAATCCATTATTATCTATATATCACTTATACTTTATACTAATAGAACAGAATTATAAGAAAAAAGACGTTTTATAGTGTATGTGCAAGTAGGCAATGCTATAGATTCTCCATTTAATGTTTAATAGCTATATTTAAATCAACGTAAGTGTATCTGTCATTTTATATTTTTTATTAGCATTGATTTTTGCAGGCAGGGCTTAAAAATTGGAATGGAGGAATAGGTCGGGAAGGGAAGGTCAGGAGACGCTGGGATAATAATAAAATATGATAGGTGAATTAAGCCCTGACAAGTAGCACTAAAGCATTTCTGCAGATTCGACAGATGACTGGAACTTTAAGCTACTAACAAAGACGACAAGATCTCAAAGACCACAATTTGATTTAGATGTGCGTCACATCTTCCCCCAAAATTACGTCACGTCGAAATGTGCTCTAGGAAAATGATTTAAAAGCCTGTAGATCACTGTACTGTTATTATTACATATCTCTCTAAGGCTGAGAATTGGATTGAATGGAGGATAGAGAGAGAGAGAGAGAGAGCACAGTGGCTGAGCATTAGCACCTGATGAGTGAAGGCACAGCATGAGATTTTAAAGATACACACAAAGAGCGTGACATGATGAAACAAGCCGTGCATTACATATCATTCTAAATTCATTGACTTGACTGCTATTCAACTGCGAATCTCCCTCGGCATCCCCTCTAAATCAAGAACAGACACTACTAGAGCCACCATATACACTTATATTTTAACTTTTTTGGATGCTAGATTATGGGAATTGTGCACTGTGCATGGGATTAGCTAGTACAATGTACGCAAATACTTTAGCTACTAAAACTATGCATAGTTAGAGACACATTAAATATTAAAGGAGGCGTCTGCTGACTGCTGTAGTTAGCCTGCGTTCTTCTTGCTATAAAATGCAAAGTTCCTCTAGCAAGCAATTTATATACGCTTCTGTGTGTACTTTGTACTGATTAGTATTGGATGAGAATAATATTAAGTATACACTAGTGCCTAGCACCAAGTTAGTACTGAATAATTTCGATGAGATGTCATTTTCCTCTCCTGAACAGACACAGATAACGTAACATTGGTTTCTAGCGTCTCTCTCTCTCTCTCTCTCCATAATTAATGTACCTTTATTAGCTAACTATAAGAATTCCTGTTGAATAATCTCCTGGTAGAGACAAGCACATGGACTGATTAACAAGAACAGACCTCACAATCTGTTTAGATTCATTCTGTGGTCTGCAACCAGCGTCATCGTGGGGAGGTGTGGTATCCTACTGTGGTGCATTAAAAGCAACGAAAATGTCGCAAATAATATGCAAATTACCAGAATTTCACGCACCTATCTTTCCCTTAATGACAACTAACTATGAATCGAACAACTCCAAGAAAACCAAACAACTTTTCATCAAAAACAAACAAGGATTAATGAAAAGGAATGAAACTGCGCAATGCTATTCCTATTAATCATTCATTATTAGGAGGGAACAGATGTATTTATTTATAATATTGTTATTAGTAATGTGCCTACTAGAGGTATGCCTCCTACATTGAAAATCAATCCATGGACAAGACAGAACAAGACAGACAACGATGCTGACAGTGACAGATTACTAAAATCTTATAAAGGATTGCAATGCATTGCAAAATAGACAGATATGATCTACTAATCTGATTTGATTGGTCTTAAGAAATTTAGCGTTGAGCTAATATAATATGACATCAGCTATGTACATTGACAATGGTTAAGTGTTTCCTGTCATGTAACATCATGTCAATAGCATTATTACAGATCAAATTCCTTGTCTTTTTCTCCCTTCAAAATATTCTAAACGGATTAGTAACCCTTTAATTGTCCTTTGATGTCAGAGTTGTTTTCAAGTCCTCGCCTCACCTATCCTACTTCTGTTTTCATTCAGCTGAAGACATTTTCAGCGATTCTTGTCAGCCTTGTCGTATTTTTATCATAAAACTAACATTAACATCACATAATAAGGATGAATATCCCTTCCTTACCTATTATGAACTATGAACAGGTAATGCATAGCATTAAAAATTTGCTAATTTATTTCTAAACAAGTGCTTAATGTCTCAAATTGAAGGGCAATGGTGAATCTCTTTGAATATTTCTGTACTAATTATATACCTTACTATTAATTTTGGCTATATAATTAATGGCAGACTTAAATGAATGACCAATAAATTTTCTTGAACGTAACTGATGGGATTTAATCTCTAAATTCATAAAGTTCTCAGATGTCGATCGTAACTTTTTAGTCGCGGTAACGAGATTGTCAAGTAAAGCTTTAAAATAGATTCTTATTGCACTGTTCCGTCCACGGCAAGTGTAAAACAATCTGTGAACACTAGTGAACAGCAATTTTAAGATGGAATAGAAGCCATCGGGTTATTATAGCTCTAAATTCCGAATGAAGGTCAAGTTTAGAACGACAAGGTGAAACACTCAATTATGAGCATTAGATAAAAGTTAAGATACACAAAGCCAATCATGTACATGTGTATAATGTGCCAATTAAAGTTGTTTTTCCTAGACATTATGGAGTAGTGAAGTGAGGCAGAGCTGAAACATCAGAAAGTGTGTAGTAGCTCAAAGGATCTCATTCTCTCCCAACACACTAACTGTAATGAATTCCCTGTTTAACATAATTTATCACTCATTTTATTGATTTCTTTATGGCAGAGCAAGCAATACTTTCCTTGTTAGAAATGTTTGATTTCCAATCCACTGCCATTAGATATCCCAATACGATGGCTATTTAACACAACCAAATCGAGACCCGACCACCTTCCAATCAGCTTATCAATATGATCTGTCTGTTCGAAATTAAGGTACATTATTGGCATGTGTTGCGCTTGTGGTGAAAAACTACTATAACTATTAGCTTCAGCTCATAAACAGCTTTTCAGATATTCGAGGTAAGTAATTTATTACATATCATTATTCAACTGCTTGTAGATAACGTAGCTCCTAGACCCATTTCACATGTGAATTCCCATTGTTTTATATATATCACATTATAAATCATAAGATAACCAATGCGAATCAAAAATACACAATGCCCCAATGCTGCTCTATAGAACTGTTATTATTATTACACCTTCACTTTATAGCTTTTTAGATAATGTACAAACACACTAGCATCCTAAATAATTTCAAATTTTAATTAGCTATTCCATGACATCTATGACTCATACATATACGTGGTTTTGTGACTTGTGAATTTTGATTGTGACAGTTGTGAGAGTCTCTGAAACAGAATGATGTAACTTTTTCAAGAATACAGACAGAGATATATAATATAATAGCTATTATAGCATTGTTGTTGATGTTTGTAGTGTCCATGATACATTTTAATGATAATGATGATGACAATGACTGTGTTTACTTTTCAACTGCAAAACAGTACTAATACCTGGAATTAAATTTATCTCAGCTCGTAAACAGGTATCGCATTAGGCATGGATTTTATAAAATTCATAATTCATAGCGCAGAAGAATATTCCTGAGAATTTCTGACTGAAAAACATGAAATTGTTGCTTAACCGGATAGAATTGCGTAGAATAATTATTAGATTTACTTGTTATCTAGTATCTACTGCACATGAACCTAGTAGAATACCTTATATGCATAATCTATGCACATGTATAATACGAAAACTATATAATTATGTCGAGTTGTTAAAGATTGACTGAGCTGAGAACATTGGGAAGATCTTTTTTACAGTTTTTGTTCTATGTACTTGATCTTGATTTTCAGTATAGTAATTTCAATGCGTGTGTTGGCGTTTTTGATTTGATGTTGCATAAATTACTAGTGTATATATTTTAACCATATATTATATATATATATTTGTGCAATGTATTATTGTAAAACACAGTAACACCTGGATATCAATTGTTATAGAGTCATTTTACGTATTAGGTTTGGTGTTTGATTTGAAAGCGGCTTCACAACATTTACCACAAACATACTATTAACCTTGCCCTTGAGCAGTGCTAAGTGGGAACTAAAAAACTGAAAAATACAACGTACCTGCGAATTGGTTGAGATTAAGCTACGTATATGGCTATGTCGTAAATGTGAGTCACAGATAGGTATAATAGGATGATTTATTTAACTCTAGCATGAGTATTACTCATTGTCCTGACAGACGTGTTATAATTTATGGGTCACGAAAAAGATAGAATAATGATCAAATGGCAGAGAATTAGAAAATGGAATTGGTTGCTGTTGAAAAGATAATGTTATAAAAATAAGATTTTCTTACTGTGTTTTTGATATCCTTATTGGTTGACAATTTTCTATGGAAAGATGAGATTGGCTCGGGATCATTTTCACTGTCAGTAGACTCCTCGGTGACTCCAGTGGCCCCCATCTCCGACTCTTCTCCTCCTTGAAGGCCTTTCCCGACACTCTTCTTAACTTTGGGAATGTTTTTATCAACCTTGACGGACGGATCTTTTTCCTCGTGAAGTTGCCTTTGTAAGAGACGAGAGGATGATGCTGCATCTCGACTCTGACAGCCTTTGTTATCCTTAGGGCTTTTATTGCTTCTTTGAATAGAGGATTTTTCGTAAGCGTAACCCGGAACTGTAGAATCAGGTGAAGGCTTTTCAGTTGAATTTAATGAAGCGGAAGTTGAAATTGAGCTTTTCTTTGAAGTATTAATCTTTGATGTTGAGGTTCTAGAAGGCACTTGCATATCCAGAGTGCCAGAAATTCCTTCCTTATGAAGTCCCGATGATGACAAAGTCCCAGAGTTTAATCCCTTCTTCGTAGCATCAGAACTAATTATAGTGCTGCGATTCCTTGATGGAACCGGCGCTGAGCCAAAGCCGGGAGAGAAGTCACTGCCACTGATACTTTGATCCATTCTTCGATCCCTTTTCAAGCCGCAACACAGACCACATTGGGAACTCAACTTGATGCTTTTCCCGTTCCTTCCTTTCGAACTTGAAATTTTAGGGAGCCTTTATAGAGGATCCGATGACAAACCCAGATGGGGCAGAATTTTTTGGTAGTACTTGAATGAGATTTTATAAGAATACAATATTACGTGGTCGTTGTTACTCTTAATTATTTAATTGCTTCCTTAATAAGAGTAAGAGGACTGCTTACGAAGACAATGAAAGCCTTGGACCTCGGTTTGCAGTTAAATATTTTTATTATTTTTTAGTAAAAATTTTCTATTTCAGGCAGTTTGGTCGGAGTGCTTCGGTTGTTTTTGTGTATATAGAGTTGATTAGTTAACTTGGGTAAGGTACAGGAATATAACGACGATGTATTATAAAATATGTAGTATTTAGTAGAATTTCATAGTGCTGAAGGCGAAGGAAGATTATAGTTGCATTTGCATAGTAGTTAGATAATAGGATTTACTTTTATTTGTAGAAGATTTTAAAGATAACTTCATTTGAAAATTTGGACTAATTTCCCCATTTGAGCTGGAAGATGTAGAATAAT
>JAAAYG020085115.1:0-13541 GCA_009936455.2 Tomocerus minor | reverse complement strand
TTTAACTTTTATCCGGACCGTAAGGCAGTTTTCTTGTTTAAGGTACGTAAAACATTAGCGTTAAATATCTCTAAAGTGAGAAAATGAATTCTGTATTTGTTTCAAGTATTATAGAGATTGAAATGTTCAAACGATACTTAAAGTTTGGCTTTTAGAGAGAGTATCAGATAGTCAACACATTAGTAGAAGGAAAATAAATCTTCATTTGTAAGGCAGAAAATTATAATACCACTAACGATACGAAATCAAGCGATTCGTTACAAAGTTGAATATCCTTCACTCCATGTAGAAATCAGGCAGTAAGGAATTTTCCTCTTCTGGAGAGTATTTTGCTGTTTCGATTGACACAATTAATTGTCAATACGGTCAAATGTAATTTCCTTTATCTACATTACCATTTGGATGGATTCCATTTTAGGATGGACTCTTTGAAGCACTTTAAGTTCTTGATTGAAATAAATGCGTAATAATTGTCGACTGTAGAAAAAAAAACGTTCAGTCGGTTAAAGAAAATTGTAGATAACTTTTATTATTAACAGTAATTTCCACTGGGCCTCAACAAAATAGAGAGCGATTAATAATTTCCGCTTTTGAACAGGCAGGCAAAAATGTAATGTATCTTTCAGAAAATTTTCCACGAAAAACTTTGCGGAATTCTGGAAAAATCCTTAGTGTGAGTAGTGTGTAACCAACCCAGATAACAAATGGTGCTAAATAAAAAAAAATTGTTTTGGAAAAGTTGGAAGAAAATTGGGTGGGATTGTGGGATCAAAGCTGAAGCTATTTCTTGGTAGTGCTGTCTATTACATTGAGAAGTCTTTTCAGTTGGTGTTATCTCCTGCCATTCACAGGACGAGCCTGTCAATTCAATGAAGTAGGTTTCCTTTTTTAAACAAACAATTTTCCAGTTGGTGTGTGAGGGAAAGGGCTTATTCTGTGGGAGCAATTGTTTACAAAGTTCTTGAAGCTTTTTAGTGTTAAGTTGTTTGATTCTGTATGGATGTGAATAAAATAAATCGAAGAATCTTTGCATGTGAACTCGTCGACACAAAAACAGACAGAACGGGAACCAGAGAGTTGAGTCTTCCTCGTTGAAAATTTCTACTAAGGTAAACAATTGTGTAGAAAAGTCATGGGTAAATGTTGAATGTCTCCTACACGGATTATAATGAAGAAACACAAATTTATCTAGGTTAATATTTGATTTGTGCTGAGCAAAACAGAAAATAGATTTCGTATCAAATATAATTGTACAGGAATATATTATATGGTGTTTGCTGAGTGACAAAATAATATTAAACGGTTTTCCTTGTAAGAGCCGTGATGTAGCAGCGGTTTTCTCGCTTCTCTCGACAACACACGTAATGTAGCACAAGTAATAAATCCCTTGCAATTGAAATTGGCGAATTTCCGAACAGTTTTCCACTTGATTTCAGTTTACATTATTATATTATTTGTTGGTTCTGATCACCAATTGCTTGTGCACTCACTTGACTGACTTTACGTTATCCTCTCCTCTTGCTCGATTCGTTATCTTCTCTGTCTGACTTGGTGTGTATATATTTACTATTGTATATGTGTATAGGTACCTACGTCTAACTACATAGTTTAAGTTGTTTTGTGTGTAAATGAGTAGTGTTTTACGAGATTATGCACTTTAAATGTATGTATCACCTTTCCATCTATTATCCTCAGTATTATATCATAAACGGGAACCTATGCATGTATTATACTTATATTTGTGTGTGTGTGTGTGTGTATAGGTGTATGAGTGCTATTATGTATGTACACTTACATGTAAAGACTATTTTGCAAAATAATGTGTGTACTGAGATGTGAGAAGAAGTACACACAAGATCACCTCATACATTTGCACATACGTTATTATCGTACTGAGGGGAAGTGTAGTTTCCTATGTGCATTCGTTTACTACGACCAAAGTACATGTACTATAAGGAATGGTAATTTTCTCAGGGAGTTTGTTTAAATGTTTCCATCTGTGGCGCTTCGTCTGGCCCTCGGCCAAATGTTGAACGTGTGATTGAGTGTGTCGGAGCCGCAGCGGGATAAAAACATCACACTATTTTCCGATTCACAATACGTGCAAAAATTCAGGTGCAATTCAATTTCTTGTTTTTGAATTACACACATTTAGAGCACAACAGAATCTTTAACAGGTAGCTCACATAAAAATTCATGTACATGGAATTTAGGTGTGAACACTTGCAATTTCCATACATACAGACATTTTGTACGAGTTAATTTAAACTGCCAATGTAAGTAAAGACGTTTATGAGTTTATGTCACATACTTTTCCGGATCCGGGATCTTATCTCAGAGTTGCATATTATCGCTCTATAGGAAGTATTTAAACTAATGTCTGTATTGGCTACCTGATGAGTTCTAGTGCCAATGAGAAAAAGAACACTTTTCTGTTAGTCAGCTGGAAATATTATACACAGGTTAGGCATGAAATGAAAGTTTATTTTCCCACGGGTGTTTTGCATGCAGGTAATAATAGGTGTTGGATAATGTATTTTGCTTGTAAACACAAGTCAGAAACCAAAATGTTAACAAGAGAACTAAAGAAGAGAGTGCACCACACTTTTTAATAAGGTGCATAAAATGCGAAATACGTTTTAAAATTTAATACAACTATAGTATACAGTATAACTATAATAGCAAAGGGTAATAGTAATAGTGTCAGACTAAATAAATAAATAAGCACATGCGAATATTTTAGTACACTTTGGATTGATATTATAACTCTATTTTGCTTGCTTTTGGTTATGGTCTTCGAGATTACAACATATTATGCAAATACGACAATCTTGTATTATCAATCATTTGTCGCCTGTCGGTATTACGGTGTAATGGGTATATGCAATTGCTCGTAAATTGTAAATCGATACTTATTGTCATTCCTAAATTGTTTGATCAATAAAATGATTTTTCACTTAGGACGTGGACTGCTGCAGTAGGATCAATCACCTTATCGTGATATCTTTGCGATATAAATAATCCGTCCACATTTGGTACCTCTCTGTATCATTACCATGAAACTCTTGTACGAAGCAAATCCGTGAGCAGTACTTGCTGGGAATCTCAGTTAACGAGAT
Source organism: Tomocerus minor (assembly GCA_009936455.2). Taxonomy (NCBI): domain Eukaryota; kingdom Metazoa; phylum Arthropoda; class Collembola; order Entomobryomorpha; family Tomoceridae; genus Tomocerus; species Tomocerus minor. The sequence continues at coordinate 10,422 of JAAAYG020085115.1, read as the reverse complement.
ATTGATTCCTGTTGTCTGTGAATCAATGGAAAATTGCCCTTGTAAAATTGAAACCTAAGTACAACAAATCGAGATTCTTTAAAAATGGCCAATCTTGCGACAATTTCTGCTGTCACTTTGAATCAATTCGCTTTGGACTTCGAAGGGAACTATCACCGAATTGTCAAAAGCATCCAAATTGCAAAAGAGCAAGGCTCAAGATACCGTTCAGGACCCGAATTGGAAATATGCGGTTACAACTGTGAAGACCACTTTTACGAAAGTGATACGATTGACCATAGTTGGGAGGTTTTAGCCGAGTTACTTCAAAATGAGATTTGCCAGGACATCATGGTGGATGTTGGAATGCCTGTGATGAGCAACGGTGTCACGTACAACTGCAGAATCGTTTTTCTAAACAAGTAAATGAACAAAAAACTTTCTTTACAATATGAATGAAATATTAAACACGTAATTTCGAAGGTGCAACAAATAAATCTACTTTTCGTTTGCAGGAAAATCATTCTGATCAGACCAAAATTAATACTTTGCGATGATGGCAATTACCGAGAGACTCGTTGGTTCACTGCTTGGATGGGGGTACATACATATTTTTTTCTATTTACATATTTTCACTGGTTCTCGTTAAGTAAAAAATGGTAATATACGAATAAAATCTCTAAAAGCACTGTCTCCATTTAGGGTTGTCGCACTTATTATTTACCAGATGTGATCAGAAATATCAGCGGTCAAGAGTCTGTTCCAATGACAGATGGACTAATAAAACTTTCGGACACAGTAATTGCTTTTGAAATTTGCGAGGAGCTGTGGAATCCGAATAGCAGTCACATACCTCAAAGTCTGGCTGGAGCAGAAATAATTTTTAATGGCTCAGGCTCACATACCGAAATTCGAAAAGCATCATATGCATTGGAATTGATAAAGACAGCCAGCTCTAAATGTGGAATAGTCTATGCATTTTCTAATTTACGGGGCTGTGACGGAGAAAGAACGTATTTAAATGGCTGCTCTACTGTGGTGATTAATGGACAGGTTTTGAAAATGGGAGAACAATATTCACTGGTGGATGTGGTTAGTTATTTATTTTATTACACATTATCTTCCAGACAAGTTGAAAATGCAAATGCAAAATTAATCTAATTTTTCTCTGTAGGAAGTACTGACAGCAACTATAAATCTGGACGAAGTTCGCATTTATAGAAATTCGATTCGAAGTCGAAACATCCAAGCAGCTAAGACACCGGACTATATGACATTCGTTGTGGACTGGTCACTATCACTTCCACCTAAATCTCCGAAATATAAAGTTTTGAAACTAAAACCTACTCCAGTTATAAAGTCATTACAATTTAATTGTCCGGAAGAGGAAATCGCTCAGGGACCTGCTTTGTGGATGTGGGACTATATCAGACGTTCTGCAGCTTCTGGCTTCTTTTTACCTCTGAGTGGGGGTGTGGATTCATCCAGTGTGGCCATAATAATCTATTCAATGTGTAGCTTGATCGTTGAGTACATTAAGACTAACAAGGACCATGATAGCGTTCTTCGTGATGTCAGGAAGGTATCTACTGTCTAACAATTGATTTTTATGATTGTAAATGCTGTCTAATATCTAACATTGCAATAAATTGACTGTAAATTACTATCTAGGTTGTACGAGATGAAACATATGTACCAGAAAGTGCAAAGTCCCTGTGCAGACAGCTGTTAACAACTTGCTACATGGGTAGCGAGAATTCATCAGCTGAAACGAAAAAAAGAGCTGTAGATTTAGCGTCTGCAATTGGAAGGTAATTAAACATATTTTAGGAAAAGTATTGGCTCTGTAACACAAAACTACAATGTCATGATGGTATTTCTTATTATTACAGTAACCATTTGGAGATTGACATTTCTTCCGTTGTTGGATCATTCCTGAAGGAAACAACCAAAGCTTTTGGCAACAAGGAGCCATCATTCGGTGGAAGTCGGGCCGAAAATTTAGCCTTGCAAAATGTACAGGCCAGAAGCAGGATGGTGTATGCTTATCTCTTTGCACAGCTGGCCCCTTGGGCAAATGGCAAAAATGGGTAAAATCTCAATCATTGTAATGATGGTTACCTATGGAATTCTGAAAAACATCTACGGTCGAATGAAAATAGTGCTAAAAACTAAAGTTTATTGTTTTTCCTATTTTTAAAATAGTTTTCTTCTTGTTGTCGGTACTTCAAATGTGGACGAAGCCATAAGAGGTTATTTCACAAAGTACGATTGCTCTGCGGCAGACTTGAATCCAATTGGAGGCATTTCTAAAACAGATTTAAAAAGTTTCATCCTTTACGCAGGAAAAAAGTAATTGCATTCTCATTTTCTCACCTCTTCTTACTACTCTTACATACTTCGATGCTCTCGTGTAGAAAGCAATTTCAATCTTCTGTTATTTACATTTATTTAAGGTTTAATTTGAACGAAGTGGCTGAGATTGTTGAAGCTCCACCAACTGCAGAATTGCAGCCGTTGGCATCTAAGCAGACTGACGAACAAGATATGGGTATGACGTATGAAGAGTTGGGAATCTATGGAAATCTGAGGAAGCCTTTAGGGTGTGGCCCATTTTCAATGGTTGCTCGCCTCCTTCATTTATGGAGAGATAAACATAGTCCAAGTGAAATTGCCAGAAAAGTGAAACATTTTTATGTTTCATACGCTTGTAACAGGTGAACAAACGTGGTCTAACTATTTGCATGTGATAGTGTATGAGGCAAAACTTGAGGCTACGTACATCAGTTGCCCGCTTTTGTAACAATATTGTGCATTACGATATTAGACTAATGTAATAACGATATTACATTAGTCTAACAGTAGTCAATGTCGTAGCATGCAACATATATACATGCATTAACATTGGGTTTAATATAGACTTAATTTCAATTTGTGTCTTTCATGGTTTTAAAATAATGTTTTGTTTGAGCAGACACAAAATGAGCATTTTGACTCCAGCATGCCATATGGAGAACTACAGTCCAGAGGATCATCGTTATGATCTACGTCCCTTATTTTACCCCGTCGATTTTACTTGGCAATTCAGAAAAATTGATGAAATGGTAAGATTTACTCTATTGATACGCTATGTAGTAAGGTTTTAAGATATAACTCTTTTAGAATATGAAAAGATGAATAACTGTAAATACAATTCACCACTATTTTAACCAGTATACATTTGATTTGATACTGAATTTATAGTATGAATTCACAAATTATATAATGAAAATGATCTTGCAATTGTCCCTAATAGGTATCGGAAGCAGAAGCGAATAGCAGTGAAGTGGATTGATTGCATAGAAGAGAAGGGTGTAATAGAATTGAACTAATTTTTGCCCATTTCCACGAGACTTCAGACTAGTTATTCAAAATATATTTTTAAAATTTGTAAGTCAAGGCAAACGATTTATGTTATATACCGCAGCGAAATCATAATGCATTTTATGTTAAAGTAGCTACCCATGAAGAATATGGGGAGTAGTTGTTACTGCAAATTGTGTTCATCAACATAGAAGCATGTAATACTCCATACATGTCCATAGTCCATAGCACATACAGAAAAATATTTTTGTTTACAAATATATTTAACTATTACGCATAGACACATTTTGCTTCGTTTCTAGTGAGTCAGTCCCCATAAGGTCCATGCATGTTATTTAACTAATGCCAAATGACTTTTGCTGAAAATACATATAATATTGTCTTTGTTGTTTTTATAAGTTAATTACCACATTTTGTGCTTATCTGACCTAAAACCAGGCTGCTATATTGTGGTCAAAGTAGAAAAATTCAATGTACTATTGTGTTGCAGACGTAACTTTACTTGAAGCAATCTGAATAAATCGCTGTCTACATAATGCAGTGGATTCTTTCCCAATCTTCGCTAAATATGCTAAATAAGATTGAAATTACGGTAATAAATGGAAATGATCTATGTAGTAAGTAGTGATATATATTTCCATAATGTATGTAACTCATAGTAAGTTGTGATAAGAACTAAGTAATTTGGGGAATTTTAGAAAAAATTATGTTAGATCAAAAGTTAATTAAAAGATTGAAGTGTTTATTTCACCGTACGTGTATCAACGTTAACTGTTAATTAACTCTCTGTATGTTAGTCCTTATTGAATTGCATAACATCATCATAATTGACAATTTGTTTTAACATCATAGAGCTTGGAAAAGCCATTAACATTTTAACATTAGGTGACACCTGTAACTCAACTTGTTTACAGCAGAAATTAATTGTGGAAAAGTATCTCTCGAGAGTCAAACTAGTGCAGGTGATGTGTGCTTAACTTACTGGAGAGTAAAGAGTCGACCGTTGGTTTTATTGCTGCAAAATCATCAAATCTTGTTATGACTGACAAATTGATCTCGTTGAACCATCATGTAGGAAAGAAGGACCTCGTTCACAAATACGTTGAGCAGGGGTTGAAGGCGTGATCGAGAGGAATGCTCTCTGATGTTCTACATAAAAGTACAAGCAAATTTATTGTGCTGGTACATAAATATATATACCTACCTATTATGTCACTTTCGGAAATGTACTCAAGAGCTATTAGGAGCTACTACAGAGACTAGCAGGGAACAAAAAAGGTGATGCATCAGTTTCCATATCGATGCACACATCATTATTGCCTGCAGCTAACATGTGGCTCTCAGCATGAGAAAACAGAGTAGTCAAGTGTAGGATCATATGGCTTTCATGCGACTATCATGTGCAAAATTCTAGTGTAAGCATCCACCGACACATTTTACCAGACTATTGAGTCAACATAGCTGAGCTTTTTCCTGCATTTGGGTGGATTGTGGATATGGCTAGCACCAGTTTGCAAAGTTATTTGCACTCCTTTGGCATGTGCTGTCTTCCTTCGAACTCGTGTCGCTTTCCGTAGGTACACTACTCATGTATATACAATGTAACAGTTCTGTACTCTGTACACCAAAGATTCACTTCACACAGGAAAGCTACTAGATCCCATGCATGGCTTGTAGTAGCAAACCAAGACTTTCTTTTAAGTGTCCGGCTTGTAGTATTTAATGGACTAACTGATCCCTTCAAGCATCAAACTGTTCCAGACTGTCGGCTAAACACCAACTTAGCAATTCCATTGCTTTTCAGAAAACCTGTCAAGTAATTGTATCAAATGCTACTTGCATCTTACCTGTGAGTGACTGTGACATAACTGTGAAAAGTGTAACTTGCTGAATTTGCCAAAATAATAAGGTGAGACTTTTTTTACTCTACAAAATTATTAGCATTAAAGCAGTGAGACACCCACCCTAATTTTATATGTCAATCTTTTCACAAATTCGTCAATACTGTGGATATTTTGAATAGCTCATCTAAGTGACTCTAACCGATTTATTGCTCATTTGCAAGAAATATTAGTGTAGAAATAGGAAAGCAAAACAAAAATTAGCGTGTTTGCATTAAATTAGCTACAGTTTATAAGATTGTATTTCATATTTGTAAAAAATAATCAGACAACAGTAGGTACTTGTGATTGGGAATAGGTGTCAATATATAGATCATGCAATGTTTTCCTTAATAGTTATTCTCAATTGTAGTAAATTGCTCCTCTCATAATAGTTTTGATCATGCCATACTCTCAATATTTCTTTAGTTGTACAGTAAAGTAAGCTGAATGATCTGAAAAAGTAATAAAATTAATATAGTAGATGTTAATTAAGCGTTTAAATGGATATAGGCCATGTGCTAATGTCATTAAATGTCATTTGTTCCTGCAAGTACAACTTGAGATTTTCGAGAGTAAATTGGGATTCATTTAGAATAGAGTAGTCGCATGAGCATTACAAAATTAGACTACTACACAGTAATGTAGTGGAATAAAACTATTGTAACAAGGAGTAGTATACATGAAGCAGAAATACTCAGACTCACATATCGTGAATGTACTGGTACTTACACCCTTTTCAATTAAGGTAGGTTAGGTTAGCAACTATATAGGAGCGCTTTCGCGAATTTCACTCATAGCTATAGCTTTTTGCACAACCACAGCAGTTGCACAGGATACTAGAGGATAAAATGTCGAAGCTGTAAGACTGTTTCGTTTTTGCACACTTTGTTGCTACACACAGCCTCAGCGCAGCGTTCTGTTCAGTAGTTGAGCATGTCGTGAAGGCAGGGTTGCTCATGATGCTCGTACGATATCGTTAGCTAGACGTGGCTGTCCAATAAGATGCCGTAGATACAATCGTACGATAGAAAATTACAGAGTACGCAGCTAGGCAATCGCACAGATGTATTTCCACTTGGATGTGCTCAGCCTTTTTCATTGTGCTAAATCCCATAGAACTGAGAAAAACAATTGTTGGGAAGGAAGTGATCTAAGTGTGGCTGTATACCTAGATAGTCACCCCACACATCAGACATTATTTTTCAATCTATTGTAGTGAACTAACGCAATAGAATGACTATGAAAATATAAAAAAATCGTTGATTACAACTTTTATGACTACCTATTCTATACTATAACTTCTCATTACGCTTTATTAAGGGCAGCAGCATTTTGTCATGTCGTAACATAATCCAAATCATATAGTTATGTAAGGGTTTCGTAGTATAAGCCTTTTGTAGAAGAAACTGTCTGTAGGATTTACAATATCAATGATAATATTTTCTGAGCTTTATTATTGTTGCACATAATATTTTGATACTACGACGAATTTTGATCATGGAAATGTTTAAACTAAGTTAATTACAATGTAAACATTAGGATTCATGATTCAACATTTTTATGCACTAGTAGTCTTTACCCTTGGTGCAGAGTAGTAATTATGAGCTGTCATCACTTTAATAACCTGAGAAATTAAGAGAATTGCATTTCGTGCAATTAGATAAGTAACTTGATATGCAGACTAAATGCAGTAGCTTACATACGCAGAAATATGGAGACGCCTTAACCGTAGCAAGTATGGTACGTTATAAATAAAGGTAATTAACAAGTGATTGTATAAATAAGAAACTCTAGTAATAATAACATCTAATGATTGGATTGGTAGGGCATAAGTATTGATTAGGAAAAAAGTATGTGGTGATAATGACATTTGGCACAGAGTAGTCTACAGTATATGATATAGTTAATTAGAACCGTGATGTTATTGGATATTGTTTCGACTTGGTCGTCTTTGGTTGAAAATTATTGGTAGGATATGACACACACCCTAGAGATAGTATTGAGGAATTGCAACATGTACAGGGAAACAGATGTAGTGGTGTGATTCACTTTAACTTAGTTATTGATCGATAACTCTGTTGACCTATTGCAAAATGCAGATCCATCCCCTAAGATTCTCTAGTTTTGTTTGTTTGGGAATGAAAGGAAAGAATTTCTCAATGAAAGTAATTTCGTCATACTAAATATCTAAATGTTGTTTATTTTCAGGGCAAAATGTCTCGAAATCTGTTTGCTACGCTGGTAATCCTTCCAAAGCAGTTTGCTTTATCAAAATCTGCTGCGTCAACTGGCCTAATAAACAAGGCAGTGTGGAGTCGTAACCTTTCCTCGAAAACTCTGTCACCAACGATCACGCTTTTGTCAAATGGGGAAACGAAGCACATTAAAACCGATCGTCGAAACTCTCCTTCTCTTGAATCATACAGTAGCGAAGGGCGGCCGTTGTCGATCATGCTCTGCTGGCTAATGGCAAAAAATAACGCTGTTAACAAATACGCGAAATTCTATCTGGACCAAGGGTTCGATGTACTCACTGTACGAATCACTCCTCGACAGCTTCTGTGGCCCAGTCAATGCGTACCGACGATTCAAAAAGAACTCCTTCCTATTCTTCAGAGCTCCGACCACGAAACGAAATTAATTCATGGATTTTCTGTGGGAGGATACATTTTCGGGCAACTTTTGAAATATCTTAACGAGGATTTGAAAGGAAACCGCGCTCTCCTCAACAGCTTCAAAGGTCAAATCTGGGATAGCGTTGTAGATGTTAACGGTGTATCCATTGGAGTCTCCAACTCTGTATTTCTCAATCAACCAATGCTTCAAAAGGCCCTTCAGAACTACATTGATTTCCATATGAAAGTATTTTACAATGTAGCCACGAAATATTACTTTGAATCCCATGAGCATTTCTACTACAAACCTCTTCTCACCCCAGCACTGTTCCTTAGCTCTAAAATTGATATGATTAGCACAATGGACGTTATTCAAGAGGTTCAGAAAAACTGGAGAGATAAGGGAATCAATTGCCAAACGAAAGTTTGGGAAAACACTCCACATGTAGGACACATGCAAAGACATCCCGAAGAATACAAAGAGATTGTTAGGAACTTCTTGAGTGATATCGGCATGAAATCTGGCAGACGATCCATTCCTCTCAAACTCAGAGAGAAAGACATGGATCATGGAGAATTCGCAGAACTCAATCACGTTGTCTACTCCAAGATGTCTTAAACTCTCTATTCAATTCACAATTATTTATTACTCCTTTAATATTTACAACTACATCGCGTTACCCATTTAGATTAGTAACCGAACACTCTCTCTTCACGAATTATAATATACGTTTACCGCCTACTCTGTGAATTTCGTTCATAGTTTTTCATAACTTTTGTTTTGCAATTACTTACACACGATGTTTTAGTATTAGAGTGTACATGTACTTACGACAACTGTACAAATCATTCATGTACATGCATACCTAGTTAGCTTATCAAAATACGTACCTACTTGAATAGAAACACACGCAATCCCATTATAAAACGCTACATTTTCTCAACTCGTTTTAACTTATATCTTGCCAGTTATTACATTGTAAGCTAGGAAGCTCTTATTTCCTAAAGAAGATTGAAAATGCCAAAAAACATTTATACCGCTATGTTATACTATATATATTTGAATTGTCTTGGCTTGTCCTAGCCATGTATAAGCGTTGACTTCCTAAAAAATGGTTTAACAAATCGATTAGTGAGAATAATGCTAGTTGATTGAAAAGTAACTTAGTCAGACTAACATTTGATTGAAATTGTTGAAACAGCAATAAACCAATAGGAAATAATATTTTGGACATACTAATAAATGATTCCAATGTCCATGTTTTCCGTTCTGTCAATTAATGTCACACAAAAGTTGTATTAGTAAAAAATACAATTGCTGAGTATCTGAACGTCTATCTTGTTGATGCTCTAAGTATTGATGTTAATGATGATTAACACTAGTTATAATTTAGATATTATATTTTGTATACCGGGGAAATGTGAATTAATAAACTGTTGATGCTCTAGAATATTCAAATTGACTTGTTGCATTTTATGGCCATAATTTTCTACATTTTCTACACCCATCTATACACACATGCGTGCACATACAATAGTGTAAATAGTGTAATACAATAGTATCTGCCCATAAAACTAAATAAAAAATCTACACAGAAGCTCTGTAAATACAATAGAATATAAAACTACTCAGTAAAATGGTAAAAGTAATCTCATAGTAGTTCTCAGCAAATTCCTTGAATTCCAATAAGGTAGCAACCAAATGAGAGAAACCCAGAAACTATCGGTGCATTCAGAATAGTACAGCAGAACCAGCAGTAGAGTAGATGTGCTAATGTCGTCCTTGGCCGTGACTTTATATACTTTTGCTTTACCCAGATACATGTCTCGCGTTCAATGCACTCACTAACTCACTATCATTCAGCTGCCGCATGTGAGTATGTATATAGGTCTTCAGTTCAGCTGTCCTTGATTGTTGAGTATTACTCATACCCATTTTTATGTAATAGGGAGTGCAATGCATGTGGATATCCATGTACCATTTTAGATCAAAGCGGATACTTTAGGCATTTCCATTATTAGCCGTGCTTGCTTAACTCTCACAAAATCACGCTAGTTTTCCTCATTTATCACGATGTTTCCACATGCAGCATGCCCAGAGTACTTGCACTTGCACTAATCGTGACTATTACAGATATGCTCTGAAATGGTGATGCGTTAATGCAACCAGCATGCATAATAAAATATGCACTCTTGGTTTTAAAAATGCTTGCATTTGCAAAACGAAAATTTTAGGTATAAGATCTAGAGATCAACAATCTCGAAAAATAAGAATTCGTCATTTTCACACTGTACCGACATGATAGCATTGATAGTGTACTTTATTTAGCTTTGTCGTGTATTATCCTTTAAGAAATCTAAACATAATATTCATTGTAATGTTGAAAATCACTAATGGATTTGTTGAAATAATAATCTACCTACCCACGTTTCATGTGTTTGTTATGCATGATGGATGTATTTAACGTTTTTGTATTGGCCTGGTGCACAAGTCTAGAGGGGGCTACAAGATATACGATTATCCCTTTGGCGGGGCTCTTCGTCTTTACGTTGGTTTAATGGGGCCACAGCTAAGGAATGAC
>JAAAYG020085004.1:0-36628 GCA_009936455.2 Tomocerus minor | reverse complement strand
ACTGATTGACCTAAAACTGTTCCAGTTATGTATGAGAAGTTGAAGTGGAAAAACACACATCTGGAGCCCCTCCTTAAAATGGCCATTTAATGATGAAAACTTTTATTGTTTCGTTTACGTTTTGTAAATAAAAGAATCTCATCCTACATGAAGGTTTATTTGTTTTCCTTTAGTACAGGAACTACTACAACGTACTTTTGATTTTACAGCGAATATGTATTAACGGCAGGAAGCAGTTGGGTAATGTAAATTATAAAATGGCAATTTATCTGGTTGATTTACTGCACCTGCACTATACCCAATTGTCCAATACAGACGCAAACTCACTCATGAAGTACAATTTTCTTTTAATTAGTTTTGTAATAGCAAATGCATTAACAATACAACTTACGTACAGAGACAACAAAAAATGGGAATTAGGTGGAGGGATGAGATTATGGGATAGGTAATTCTTTGTACACTGACTGGTGTTATTAGAAGTAAGTTGGATTTAGTCAATGACGTTCTTACTACATGGAAAACACAAAAGACCTTTATGTCATCTTGTCTAAGGGCAAATCAAACCTTGGATATGTTTTAGCTACTACTAAAAACGAAAAACACCCCTGAAGTCTGAATGTACATTACTTACCTGACATTCTGCATATTAAAATCCCAAACATTATTCGCAATGGGAGGATTAGATGTAGATACGCTTCTTGAACCATAAAAACAAAAGTAGACGAGCAGATTTTCACACAAGATTGACAAATTTTTCACATGACTAAATTACAAATTGCATCCTAAACCCTCAGGGCAGGAGGGATAATGTTTTGCAAACTTTTTTCCTCTCTTCTTGAAATGCAGCTCAATTCTAAGTTATTTGTGTACATTTGATTTATTCGCACTGCTAACAATTACTCAACTCAATCATATTATTTTAAAGCTCTCTAAGAATTTTCCTTTGTTCACATTTTTTTTGTTTCGTCTAAATATTTTAGTAAAATTGAAAAATGTCTCATTCGCGCCTCTTTCCAATTTTCATTTTAGCTTTTGCTGTTTTATTCGGTTGCGTCTTTCAATCAGTGAATGGTCGACCACAGGATTCAAAAACTACTACGCAATCTAGTACTGTTGAAAATGTTACAAAACAACCAGAAGCTTCTGCTAAAGTTGAAATTAAAGAGGTGATAACTTCCAATTCAACGGAAACTTCTACGAAGACTACAACAACAACAAAGCCACCGAAATTGACCACAGTAGCAACAACGAAGGCTCCAAAAGTTTCATCAGAAAGGACCACGGTGAAAACCACGACCACCACCAAACAAACAACTACATCAAAACCGAAATCATCAACTCAGGGAACAACGAAACCGACTGACTCTCCGAAAATCCCCGTCGTTTTACCCAAAACTCCACTAAAAGCCGAAAGACCAGAATCAGGGCCATCAAAGACTTCTACAGATGTGATTGTCAACAAAACAGACGATCAAGGCGGAGAACATAATGAAAATGTTAAAAGTTTCCTTCCAGAGAGACAACCGGATTTGGGTGCCGGAATAGGCGACCTCTCAGATGACGATGAAACAGAAAATCCAACTTTCCGTCTTAAGGAACCCGGGTTTGGAACTCCAAAACCAAGACCAGTAAATTTTTTTTTGAATTTGCAAAACATTTAATAGTTTGGTGAGCTACACCGTCGATTCCGAGAATCCATAGCGTACGAATGGTATGTAAGGGATACAGTTAGAAAAGGTTACAATGGAAAAATCTTTAATCTGTTTGGCTTGCATGTAAAAACATATCCGAACTGAGACTCAAAGGTAAAGAATCTATAAAAAGAAAAAATAAGGAATGAATTTTTATACGGGACATAAAATATGTGTTCATTGGGACTTGGAATTTATGTGGGTATAGAATCTGGAAAAATCAAAATGAAAATGAGTCATTATAATTTAAAATTTTCAGAACAGTTGCTTCTTTTAGAACATAGTGAGATTTACATGGAATTTAGTTGTGTTTTATTTTTTCTCGAATTAATGCAGTTACAGGATATATTTATTCAGGATAACAGTGTTTCAAAAAGGAGATTAATTCAAAGTATTTCCGCACATAGAAAAATCAAGGTACCTGGCAAAATAATGCTTCTTCATAGATTTCTTGATTCCAAAATAGTAGGAAGATTCAGACATGGCCGTACTGAGGGGATGGGCATAGGGGCAAATGCCCCCCCCCCCCAATGTCGAGAAAAGAAAATTTAGAAAAATGAGCAAAATTTTCAAAATGACATTTTTTATCAATTTTTAGGTTAAACCCTAAAACTTTTCACGGTTTTAGCGCGAAATGGGGCATTACAAAATAGCGTAATAAAATGTGCTTGACTTTGCCCCCTCCTTAAACTGAGTTCTAAATACGACCTTGGATTCAAATGTATTTTCTTCTACGTTTTAAAGGCTGTGACTACACCAGCGTCAACAGACGAAGACAAACGAATTCGACAGACATGGGGAGGTAACTGCTTGGCGGAACATTGGCAGCGTTGCAGTAACATCAAAACTTGGGCAGATTTCTATGTTGTTTACGAAAAAAGCGACAAGGAAAAGTTGCATCCAATCAAAAGGAACAAAAAATACGACTGTTGGGGCAAAGATGAGAATACTTACTGCCTCAGAAATGGATGGACGGTCAATAGGTGTCATATTAATTGTATGGCACATTGCAACCGAGGTAATAATTCTTTTAGATTTTCAAATCGATGTCGCTTGAACGAGGCCATATTAGAGATCCTCCCTTAATAGTCGCATGGAATTAATAAATGTTTTTGGTCGTTCTCTAGATATGTTTCAGAAGTGGGAACTTTATGTAAGTCATGACGGAGCCTGTCCTCTTTGGAAATAAATCTTTCACTATTCCAGCCAGAACATACGCCTTTTATCTACTAATTTCTAATTAAAGCAGTCTTTGAGCTTGGGAGTATGCGAATTGTGATAAGATTGCATCATGAATCTTTACTGACTACCTACTGTCCCTACGTAAATAATTACCTAAAGGTTCTAACAGTTGTAATTATCTTAATTATCTGACATGTAATATTTAAGAAGTCAATTATTTTAAAAATTGGTAAATCTATGTATATGCACTTTCGGTTATAACTGCTGTTTTTCTTCATTTTATATACCTGAGATCTTTCCAGTAATGAAATTGAAATAAAATGTGATGTACTTTTATAAGTAGGCATATCAATCATGAAACATTTATTTGCATGAGAATATTATAATTTTAATTAAGGTTGGGATGGGATGTAGACACTTATCTTCAGAGTGCAGATATAATTATTTAGGAATTCCGGTTTAACTCGTGGTATTCGAATTTGTAACAAAAAATTTCAATGTCACTCTTTCAAAGTTGTATATCATTCAATGCCCTTATTATATAAATATTTGTGATGATGATATCTTTAGAAGTTTGTACAATAATAAGCCAGTGCAAAAATATTATAAGTTCTTGTCGTGTGCGAAATATAGTGAGTATGTTTTCGAACACACACAGGTCATAATCGTAGAGATATTATTGTACTGCGTACTTATTTACGTATTTAGTACATATCATTATCATAATATAAACTTATTCGTATAATATATATTTACACACATTATAGATATAGTAAGTTATATAAGTTGTTGTATCAAACACAGAGAAAATGAATATCGCAATGTATGGATCACAGATACTAAAAAAGCACATAAGCATAGTAAGTTTATATCAGCAAATGTATTCATATGCACAAATGTTAGATTTCCAGAGAAGTTGCATTTAGGTATGATAAATTACAGAGCCAGACAGACAGAACAAATATTTGTCTTGTTCTTGAATCCGCTTGCTAGTCTTTGGCTATATACAAATTGATCTGCTTAAGTTGGTGAACGCACACGAGCAGTGGTCTCCAGCTGCCTGTAGGAATTAGCTTAGAGAATGATTGTCCAGGGTGTAGATTTTGGTAATTCCCCTTTAGTTACTAATGTAATATATGGCGTGGTCAGTAAAACAGTTCAGCTTGTTCATAATTTCTGTCACATTTGCAATTGGCAAAAGCTATAAATCAATTCTGGTCGAGAAGATTGATAATGATTTCATTAAGGGAAAATTGCGTCAAGAACCTATACTAAGGGATGTATGTATATACATCATTATTATTATATAGTACATTAGTATGCAAAAATATATTAATGTAGTGTAGACGAAAGTATATTTTGTCCAGAAAATATTCAACTATAGGCTCCATAAGTTGACTGAAAGAAGTCAGACAAACGGACAATCTCCGATAAGCGGAATGTTAAGGATGTATTCATAATATAAGGATTCAGGGCTATATCGTATGTCAGGTCAACCCTTCTGAATTCATGCATGACAAAAAGATACATAAATACTTGAGTAGCTGTTGTAGTGTCTTTTGATCTACTTATTCCTCCGTACGTACGTAGGACAAGGCAACATTAACCTTAACTCTCATGTCATTAATTATTATGAGCTAAGTCGAGCTACACACAGTGCACAAGATAATATACATATTAATGCACTTATATAATAGTGTACAGCTACATGCACTCTGTTCTATTCCTCTAGTATCGCTAGCTTTAATTTTTCAGATAAACTTAAATATTCTTGCCATGCTCCTATGTACACTCAGAGAATAAGAGGACACATGTAAATAGCATGCTCGACTCTGTGTGATAGATTCTTGAGCATCCTCCTATTAGTTATGTATTTTTGCAGATAGTGACTTACATTTGCTAATTTTGCTCAAGCTCGAATATTTTCAGTTTCTTCCCCGTCTTACCAGTAGATAGTACTAATTAAATAGGCGATACTAGCTTATTGCGTTGCAAATAATTCCACTCTAGCACCAATCAAAACCATTTCCTACCCATATCCTTAGTACACACTCATTATCCCTCATAACAACACAAAGATCAGATAGTCACACAGGACACTATAAGCACAAAAAATTTGTCGTTAAGTGGATATGTGAATTTTTTACATCATTTCCCTATAAAATGTCTAGCTACCATTGGGTCAAACTCTTTCTAATTACCTTTCTACTGGTATCCGAGTCAGAAAGTTGTGCTAAAAGATTTAAAGAGATCAAGAAAAAAATAAGAGCGAAATTCGCCAAGGCGTCACCTCAACATCAAGGACAACCTGCTACTCTAGTTCAAGATACTGCTTTCCCTAAATATGCAAAAAATCAGAGTAAGGAACTGTCCGTAAATAATTTTAAAGTATTCAATTTTTTTGCAAATTGTGGTAATGCGATCAAAATGTTGGTTTGATTAATAGACAATTTTCGAAATATTGTAAGCATCTCTGTCTAAAAAACTCAAATTGATATATTGTACCATTATGTCATTCTACCAAGATTACTTGGTAAAAAGTTATTAAATCAATTATAATTCATTGATTCTCGATTATTGTAGTGTCCAGCATGTTTATTGAGTTGGAAGAAGATGGAAATGGAACTTATCGAGTGATTTTGGAGCACATTCCACCAATTCTCAGTCAAAAATTAAATAGGAACGAAACACTAAATGCTACCCTGAATTTTTCCAATAATAGCATGGAAGATGTTATGATGACTAGGAAGATGGGGAATGAAACGAACGGATTAGATCTGGAGTATGAAAGTGAAGAAGAGAATGTCTCCAGCAGATACTATGATGATTTCCAGGCTGATTCCCCAGATAATTCAACAATAGCAGTGACGTCAGAGGCTCCTAAGACTCCTACTAGTTCCGCCACGGAAGCTGGTGGAGAGGAGGAAGAGATTCTTACAGAAGAGGACATTATGGTTCGAGAGGAATGGGGTGGCGAGTGTGTAGACAGTGATTGGAGTCGTTGCAATCGACTCAAACGATTATTAGCCCCATACAAATTGAAAAATAACCCCAACAAAGTCCATTGGATGGATATTGATTGTTTCGTCGAGCCGGTTTTATGTTTGTGTAATGGGTGGACAGTAAATCGATGTCAAATCATGTGCATGTCCAAATGCAATAAAGGTATGTCGACTCCTTGCAATATTTCACTAACTTCGTGATTCTTGTATGCACTAATTTGAATTTTTGAAATATTTTAGAAATGCTAGTCAATTGGGATAAGCTTGTAATCCTTGAAGGAATATGTCCACTGGCAGTCATCACGGAAGTAAAGAAGCAATCTCCTAATCCATGTAAATGGGGTAGCTAAAACACACGGATGCGACATTGATAGATTTAGGACTTCCGAATGATATTTGACCAACAGCATAAATGTGGAGGCAATGTGTAAAAAGCGAGAGAACCGAAAACGTTTATATAAAATTGAAAAGCACAAAAATATAATTGCTCCACTTCTCCGCAATGTATGTAGTGTTTTTATACGCTTCGCTATTTGGCTTGGTTAATTTAATGTTCAATCCAAATGATTTCCTGGGAACATTTATTTATTTAAATGATAATGATACCTACTTGTATGCGTATGCGTATGCGTATTGAACTGGCATGACCAATTATTAATTTGCAATACAAATTTTTTTTAAAAAAAACTTAGGTTTAGATTTAGACTATCCATTATTATGGAATAAGTACAAAGTTCCGAGCTTCGCCCGCCGCGCCATATCATCACTTATTGTTTTCTATAACAATTATATCATGCTTGTAAAAAAACACATGTATTTACTCCAATAACCTAACTACTAAAATTAATAGCTCAGCACAATTTAAACTATGGCATTTAGTATCTCGATTAAATGATAATAACGTTCTTTATTAACACTAATTTAAATTAGGGTAGGTTAGGTGTATGATGTGCATTGTATTTTGTTGATTGTATTTTGTAGTGAGATTGTGTGCTTTAGCCAAGCAAATATATTTTATTCCCTCCTCGTGGAGTAAAAGAAACCCGCTATTACTTCATTGTTAGAAATTGCATCATTATATATAGCACTAGTTAATTATTCATAGTAATTTTGTGCCATGCCATTTGTAAATCATACATTTACATGACTGTGTGGATAAGGAATATGCCGACACATGGAACTACTCCCGGTATGGGATGAATACACAAGTACTTTCAATTTAAACTGTGTACATAAGATTGGTAGTCTTAAAAAGTGAGTGCTTGCTTGCGTAAATCATTTATCTGTGTCTCAGATCCCAAAATAAACCCACGCATTTTTCAAGTAGGTATTCAGATTGAAATTGAAATATTTAATCATACTTACCTTACCACTAGTAGTGACTAGCTAATACTAGATAAAACTAGTTAGTAATTGTCTTACTGCAACTTATATATTATTGCCTTCGTATTTTTAACTAGCTCATTTAATTTAAATGCAATGCAAAGCACTTTTGTTCCTACGATAGTAACATTTACATGAAACTATGAAACAACAGGTGAATCAATAATAAGTACTTACCTACTATGTATACTGTACATTACATAAAAACACTTTTATGTATTAAGAAGAAAATAAAATACAATAAATGTTCACACATAAAATATTTATTATTTTCATTTGCATGTAATTTAATTTAGCAACCAATAAGCTAAAGATAAATAGAAAACTAACAAATCCCTGGAAAAGCTATAATTCGCAATGGGATGGTGATCCTGTCATAATCTCATAATGAGTAAAAAAATTTGTGTTTAGGAAAAATTTGGAACATTTCAATATTTCAGAAACAATAAAGTTAAAGAGTTCTGTATTAAAATTAGTATTTGTAGTAGACGCTGCATGTACGTGTAGTCATACTATAATAAGCTTGTTCATCAAAGTCAGGTCATCTCCTTAATTCATGTATGAGATATGAATCAGATGATATTCATACATATTTTAGGGTTTTCTATAATATATATGGCAAGGTTGCGTTAACCTTAACTCTTATCATTTGATATAGTGACTTCACTTTATATCTACCAAAATTGATATGACATATTTGATGCATACTGAATTCTGTTGCTAATTCTACTCTATTTATCACATTTACTCTGTTTAATTTTAATGTGCACAATCTGAAGCAGTGCGAAGGATAGTAGGAACGAACCAAGTGAATAAATCTTTATATTGAATGTATGTATATTATTGTCTTACAGTGACTTGAATAAAGATTCTTAAACATATATTATAATTATATTATTTTGTCGTTAATGCAGAGATATGAAGATATGATTCTCTTGCAAATTTTCTCAAGTTCAAACACCATACCTACTTATTTATGTTTTAACCTCCACAGTTTCATTCCTGTGCTCCTACTCTTTCCTAGTGCACACTAACTAATATTTCATCGCATTTTTGTGTTTCCCGTCAAGACTTTTGCATTTTAAATTAAGGAAAATTTTTTAATTATCCAACTGCAATTGTTATCGTTTTCTAAGTTCATTTAGGTAGATTAAACTGTTTACATTTTGTGGCTAGGTATGAAATGCACATAATCCCAATAACAAAGTTCTAATTAAAAATGGTTCACTTTTGGTTTAAGTTACTTATTATTAGTTTCCTTCTTATTTCCGACTCTGAGAGTTGTGTTAAAAGATTCAAAGAAATCAAAAGAAAAATTCTTGCCAAGTTTGGTCATGCACCCTACGAACCACCACAGATACAAGCACCTCTACCAGCTATTCCAGATCAAGATACTTTTCCAAAATACGCCAAAAATCAAGGTAAGTTTCACTTTTTAATTATTTCTTACAGATATTTTTCTACTGGAATTTGCAAAATCCCTAACAAATAGCTTTCTAGTGAAAAAAAATCTGTCAGAGTCAATTTAGGTCGCAAATATTATTTTAGTGCAATTTTAAAATGATTTATTTATTACTGTTTCTTTTAAGACAATTATTTTTATATTCCTATACAATATTCCTAAGTAATAATAGTTTCACCTGCGGAGGAGGTTAATTAAAATTAAGTTAAGAACTAATTCCGCAATCTGTGATTATAGTTTCAGATTTCTTTATTGAGTTGGAAGAAGATGAAAACGGAAGTTATCGTGTGATCAACTTGGAGCGCCTCCCTCCAATTCTCAGTCAGACTCTGAACAAAAATGATACCCTGAATATAACCCTGACTTTTGGACCAGACAACGTCACAGCAGAGGCTCAGATTGCGAAACAAGAAAATGAGACAAATTCCTTAGATTTGCTCGATCTGAATGAGGAAGGAAATGGTTTACAGCAACAAGCTGATTCTACATCAACAACAATGGCATCTATAACGATTACTACTGCCACCTCAGTAAAGGTCGAGGAAGAGGAGGTCCTTTCAGAAGAGGACTTCCTGGTCCGAGACGAATGGGGTGGGGAGTGTACAAAGGCAGACTGGGAAAAATGCAATAAAATCACCCGATTATTGGCTCCTTACAATCTTGTCAATCTGACCAAGTTAGATCCGTACAAAGTTCGTTGGATGGACATTGATTGTTTCATCGAGCCCATTTTGTGTCTGTGTAATGGATGGACAGTCAACCGATGCCACGTGATGTGCATGTCCAGATGTAACAAAGGTAGGTACCTACTTAATAATTATTAATTAATTATTAGATACTTTCAAGTGATTTCCTATTTTGATTTTCTTCCCCTCGAACTAAGAAATTTGTCCTTGTCGTTTCTAAGAGATAATGTTTTAATTCTTTAGAAATGCTAGTCCTCTGGGATAAACTTGTCATTCTGGAAGGTGTATGTCCATTATCAGTGATCACAGAAGTGAAGAAGAGATCGCCAAACCCATGTAAATGGTAGCTAAACCTGCGGCTATGTAAAATCGATAGCTTTAGGTGTACATAACGAATATTTGATCAATATTATAATATGTGCATTTGCAAAGAGATTGTCAAAATACATTTGGCTATGAAATACTGAAAAATCTTTTCAGAATAATTTAGCTTGTTATAGCTGTGAGCGTATTAGAGCTTTCTGTGTTGACAAAAGAAAAACTTGCCAACATATTCATCAGCAAATATTTTTTACATAAAATAAAATATAGCCAATTTTTGTTCCTGTATATTTATACATCTGTAATCTGTATGTGCCATCAATTAGTAATTATCAACACATTATGACGTAATTACTACTACCCAAACTATTACGTGCTATAACTATTAAATGATCATTAAAGTACAAAATTAAAATACAAAATGTTTTTAGAGTTTTATGCGATATTCTTCCAAATGTTGTGCCTGCATGGTACCTATCTGTTTTTATGCCACTGTAATTCACTCAGAAATTACACCTATTTTAAATCATATAATTTGTAATTGTCAGTCAGGGAAACAACCATGTAGCTACTTTAACATAGAATAACGTCAATAATATTCTATATCACATTATCATTAATTTCATCGATAACGATTTAATAGGTGTTTTTCCTAGATGATCCTCATCCATTGTATTTTATGTTACATATGCTTAGGAAATAACTTTCAAACGAAATGATGACATTAGTGCTTAACACTTTTAACCATCTTTGATTATAACTTTTACAATTTCTGCAACATTTGGGGGTACAAAGGGATTTATCAACTAAAATGGTTGGATACATAAAATTGATTAATGAAGATGCTATTTCTTCAGTATTACCTACGCAGCCCTAAAACATATGGAAAATTAACGAAACCTTTGAAAAATGCATCTTTCTAGTCTATCAATTTTCTATGGAACAATCCTATAGCTGTATTAAATGAAATTTAATTTTTAGACTGGGGCAGGTTTAGAATTTAGAAAAGTCTACTTATAACTCTTGTGATTTATCTGTATAATAACTATATTTGTATGCTTAGAGGCAACAATAGGACACTTGTTATATGAAGCAAATTAGTTCTTGAGGGATATTTATGGTAGCATGACCGGATATTGTCCATTGTCAACTATGTTCGTTTTTCTCGACAGCTATGCATTATTCAATTACACTATACACAACAATTGCATAGTTGGAGAGAATAGGAAACTATATTTTAGACTCTGTCACAGACTCACAGTGCCATACTGTCCAACTGGTACAATTCGATCATTTATAGCATAGGATTGCAAAAAATGTTGTTTTCACTTCCTAACTTTTGTAGACAACAATGCTGGATGAGATGCGCAGAATAGTTTTGGAAGGCTTTTTTGTGTTTCACATTAATGTGCCCTTCTGATGTGGTCACTCGCTTTCATGTTGCATAAAAGGACAAAAAAGTTAGTTTATTGTGATCA
Source organism: Tomocerus minor (assembly GCA_009936455.2). NCBI lineage: Eukaryota > Metazoa > Arthropoda > Collembola > Entomobryomorpha > Tomoceridae > Tomocerus > Tomocerus minor. Next base: position 25,423 of record JAAAYG020085004.1, on the reverse strand, counting down.
AGAGATTCTAGTAAATGGTCATCAGTATAACTACATATTCATTTGGGGGACACACATATTCACTGATTCCATTAAGCTCATTATAATGTTGATGAATTACATTTTACATGTGAAATTACATGCACAGTGATTGTTTTCACGTCCCCTGTAGAGTAGAGAACGTGATTGAATGCCAAGCAAAAAAGAATACAATGCGAAAATCCAAGTTATTCAATAGAAACTCATTTCTACACTAGTAGAATGTATGATAAAGTTTGCAGATTTGTATAATGATGGAAAATGAATGACAAATGTAAAGCTGGGGAACTGGGAACACTTTCCGCAGAATCTGCACACTTGAATGAATAATGAGTTTAATAAAGAGAATGTAAGGAAATGGTTTGGACACACACAACTATGCTATTAAATCCTACAACGATAGGATCTTCTATGATTTATATTGATACGTATACATGATCATCTATCCTCGAGAATAATGTTTAATATTGTGGAGGTTACTGGTTCATAATAACATTATCTTTCCATCAGATCGGAGGAAGACAGAAGAGGACTTGAAACTGGAACAGTGCAAATAAACACTTGAAGATTTTTTATTATTGATTCATACAACTATAAATACAATGATTCCGTTATTTGTACAGTAAAATATTCTAAGCGTCATTGAAAACATTTTTGCTATTGATTTTTCACAATAGATTTAGAATTCTTCTTTGACATTTTCTATAAAAACTATTTATGATGAAGCTAGATCAATTGAAAAGAGCGTATCTTTTATTTCTCATTTTTTACATCATCGGTAGCCAATTGGTAGATGCTCTGTGTGACAATTCTCCCCCTAACAAAAATCGGAAGAAGAACAAAGTCGAAAAAGTACACATGAGTCTTTCGGCCAAAAACGATAAGGATAACTCTAAAATTCCTATTGTTCGTAACGCTGAAATTTTAAATAATACGAGCTCAGGTCCGGATGAAAATCCACTGTCATTTAATAACTCAATGGATTCTACTAATAATAGCAGTTCTTTCTTCGATGAGGAAGCTGATGAACTTCTGAAGATGACAACAGAAGATTTAAAAATCCAGGAGGAGTGGGGAGGGAATTGTACTACTAAACATTGGGATAAATGCAAATGCGTCCGAACTTGGTTCGGATATTATGAGGACGAATCGGATTTGGAAAATAAAGAGAAATACTACGAAATTGACTGTTTTGTGGAACCTGTGATTTGCATGAAAAACGGTTGGACTGTCAGCAGATGCCATTTACTTTGCATGGGCTACTGCAATAAAGGTATATTATTATAGTTCTTCTTTTTAAACTCTTTTAGTTTAGCTGAACATTATTTTAAAACCACACTTTATTTATTTGTATTCGGAATTCCCTAAGTAGATTATTATATTTTTTACTGTTCTCCGTACATTAAAGATGAATGATTATTTAAAATTAATCAATTAGCCATTATATTTTCATTCGCAATGTGATCATACAGGCAAAGCAAATATTTTATAATTAACGATGATATGATGACGGGGCATTTGGTCAAGTTAGTAAATTAATGCCGTTTCTATCTAGAATTGCAAGCAAAATATGACAAATACGTTTCACATGAAGGCGAATGTAAAGCCATTGCCCATGGATAGTTGGACAAGAAGACAAATCAAAAGATTGGTCAGTAATTCGAATTTTCAGACTATGAAATGTTTCTAAAGAATATATTATACAAAGTTTTATTTACTAATTAATCATACCTACCTACTACTTTTAATTGTCTATATATGTACATGATATTATATTTGGATGTATAACAAATTCATTACATTCTTTCTTTATAATTTCATTGTTAATGGGAAGTTTGTTGAACTCTAGTCGATAATGTTTTCACATAATATTTCACGGAATCATAAATAATGTCACTATAATAGATAATAATAATAATAGTATATCTAAAATGCATATATGTGTGCAAACCCTTTTTAAATGTACTGCATTTATTCTTCTGTACAAACTCTTTTTAAATATATTGCATTTATACATCTGTACAAAAAACCCTTTTTAAGTCTACTGCATTTATTTTGCTACTATGTTACGTATAACAGTAATTGCCATTGTTTCTCTACTGTCAAGAATTCACTTGTCTTCTTCATGTTTAACAGGTGAAGTATAATGATTTTCTGCTACTATTTAACATACCCACACTCTAAAACCTCTGCATCTATTTGTTGTTTTGGCGGAAATGAAAATGCTGTGTTTTATAAGTTTTAGCTATAACAAAGTTAACTAACATCATAAAATCCCCATTATTATAGTATTGCTGAATAAACACGTAAATATTTTTCAAGAGCATTGGTTTATTTAAAAAGCCATTTCAATGAGGGTCAAAATAGCTCGCAATTATTTATACTTGCGTTAAAATTACAGTGTGATTTACGACAAAATGCTTTTAACTCACAACATAACAGCAAGATAAATAAAAATATTTAATTATATCTAGACCAGTTAGTATCTATTTTATTCTTCTGTAGACATTTATTACTTGAAAATCATAAATGACGCGTACAACATAACGTGTTCACAATGGTTTTGACGGCATCATTGCCTCCATAATAGATCCCAATTCGAAAATTTCATAAAATTTCGCTTCTCGTAAGAATGAGGGATCATATGTGTGCGTACGAGTGGGGAATATTTCGTTTGTTCATGAATGCAACTGCTTAGGAGCTAATTTTCAGTAAAATTATCAAGGTTACGTACCCGACGCCTCAGAACCGGAAAACCCTGATACACCAGAGCCGGAATCCATTAAAGATGTAGAACGAAAAGTTAATCATGAGTGTGGTAAATGACAGTTATTAAAAATCCTCCCAAAACTTCCAGATAGGATACTTTACAGTTTTCAATCAACAAGTTCCGTGATTTATTATAGCTTGTGGAATTAGCGGGTTCGGCGACAAAAGTTTAGCGACTATAGTTAAAGATGATTTGCTTGCGGTGCCCAATGAATTCCCATGGACGGTTTACCTAAGAATCAACAACTCTCTGCCTGGAAAAAACAGCAGACGTGATAAGCCTCTGCGAAGAAGAATATGGACTTGGGCGGAAAGGGAAGGACATCACGACTGTGTTGGAACTATTATCAATGACCTTTTCATTTTGACTTCTTCCGGCTGCATTTTAAACTTTTATCCTGATGAAGATTCCCACATATCGAAGCAATTCCACTTTGAGACGTGGATTAAAAAAAAAAGAGAAATTAAGCCATCAGAAATCTATGTCTACCTCAATTTAACTTTTAAAACAGCAGGTGTCTTGCAGAATTCCCTTATAGTCGAAAAAATATTTTATCATGCTCAAACCAGTTATGCTACAAGAAATTTTCGCTTAGCAAAGTAATTCATTATTATTCACATGTGTACATGAAACTCTATAAAATATACTAATAGTAAAATAATGTCACTTTCTATTTGTTTTACTGTAGGGACAATGATTACGATATTGTGCTGCTGAAATTAAAAAACAGATTAAAATTTGGATTCAGTCAAAATTTTTCCCCCATCTGTTTGCCCAGACCAGGAGTCATTAAAGATTACAATAGCATCTACACTTTTGCCAATGGTTGGTTTTCCAGACCAATTAACACTTCCCGATCCAATGAAAATGTAGGCAAATTGCACAAAGTTACAACTGGGGCCATTTTCAACTTGTGTCAAGACATTTTCAAGGAGGGTGTAATTCTTCCTAATTATTTGTGCAGCCGTGATCCTTTGCGTTTCGTAAGTCCTAAGCACTGGATTTGTTTTAGATCTACGGAAAGTAGCTACGTATTTCTTAGCATTTGTCATAGATCGCAATATTCGCCATTTTAATGGTATCTATTGAAGATAATGAATGCATAACAATTTTGGCGAAGTATTCATATTTTATATTGCAATGAAAGTGCACTTTTTTGGACCACTGCGCACTGTGTAAGCCTCTTTCAAATCCGGATGAAATTATTATTCATTACTTATAACTATTTTTATACTTTTATAACTAAAAATGAAAAAATCCATGCATGTAAAATCAAAATGTAAAAAAATGACCAATAGTTGTGAACTCAATTAGTGACCAATTTGTATTTCTCGACGCGACCAATCAAGTCAGTTCAAATCAATAAACTAATGTTATGCTTTCCTAATAAGCAATTTTCTTGGAATTACCTGGTGATTTTAGATGGACGCAGGCAGCTCATTAGTTGCAAAAACAAAGAATGACAAGGTGTTCTTGTTGGGAATTCTCTCTTGGATAGTACCTCACATAAGTGGAAATCTTAGTATCACTCAAAATCAAAATCGTCTGGATAGATTCGTTCCCTATGGCTTATTTTCCAAGATAACCAGCAAACGTATTTCTCCATTCTCATAAATAAAACGTTAAAATTAGCTCAATTAGCAAACACAGAGTTATATAGCATAATAATTATACATATGATATATTATTGAAATGATAATTGCACTGTTTAATATTGCCAGTGCTTTGTTTCACGCAGCTATTCAGTCTTTTATTGACTACCACACGAAAAGAGAAGGGGCTCATTGGTGTTCCGAGCCGGATGAGCCTAAATTTCTCATCAGACCTTCAATTGGCTATGAAGAACCCCCTCCAGTGGATGAACCGGCAAATATTATAGATTCTTGTGGTATAATCAAATCTGTGACATTATATAAATTTTAAATCCCTCTGTGCAATTAATTTTTTTTGTTTTAGGTGCTAATTTTTTGGTTTGCAATTTTGAATTTACGTTTAGTGTGCGGACAAAGGACTTCAGGAAAGGCGAAGCCAAGGGTTGTGGGTGGTGAAGAAGCAATTCCTTATGAATTTCCTGTAAATTATTTATTCATTATTGTTTTTTGGGCAAAGGGTTAAAATAGTTATATGCTTTAAAACTGGATGTATTATTTCAATAGTTCTTATCTGCAGCTATAGATAACAATAATCAATTAAATTAATTGCATTTCAGTGGATTGTTTGGCTATTTATCCAAGGGGATGACCCTAGCAGTGGCAGTGGCAAAGGCTGTGGAGCTACAGTAATGATTTTTTTAGGATATCCATTCATATTTTATTTCTTAAATGTCGAAATGTAGAATACTCCATACATGGAAGCTGCAAGCGATGATATTATTATCAATGATTTAAATCTAAATAATTATTGAGCAAATAATTTATTATTTTCCAGATTATAAATGACCGACTTTTGCTAACAGGTTAGAACGTTTTTGTAAGTTTAGTAATATTCTTTACTCTGGAAAACCCTCACAACTCTAAAGGGTGATCTAGATAATGATCAAATCTAAACGACTGTTTTGGAATTTGATTCGATGATTTAGCTGCACATTGTGTGACACGCGAGGAGAAAAATGGGGTACGGATTGTTTTACCGGCAGATAGATTAACCGCGTTGCTACATACTCATGCCCCGACATTGTAACTAAAACAATTTGACTGCTAAACTGAATTTTATTGTCATTTGAACATTAAAATTCGTGCCAAATATTTCAAAATTTCGATTTCCGTTGCTTTCCTTAGAGAATTTCCCGATAAGCGCCTTCAGGACCCAGGATTCCAAGCTTTGAAAATACAAAGAGTTATAGTTCATTCTGAGTATATTAATTCAGCGTGGGGAAGGTATGAACAACAATTACTATACTAAAATCCATAACTTTCCCTGAATACGTTCCATTAGATTTTAGAACTGATATTTATGTGTATAACTTTCATTGTAGACGCCAAGATCAAAATGAGTTTGATATAGCTTTACTTCTCCTGCCAATAAGATTAGATATAACCAAACATGTTTACAATCCAATATGCATGCCGAGACATTATGACTTGATAAACATCCCTGAAGGTCAGGAAGCAACTGTTGCTGGTACGTTTGAAAAAATAGTAACAATAATAATAATAATCTTTGTTTCCTATGTAATCTGCTATCACATTTTAAAATCCCACAGGATGGGGACTTACCGACAGAGTAACATCTGAACCAGCACAAAAGCTTCAGAAAATAGTGGTTCCATTGCACAGCGCGGAACTGTGCAAGAAACTTTTTAGTAGAGGAAACACCGAACAGTTCATGTGTGGGGATGAGCATACCATTAAGGGAGCTGGACAGGTAAATCTAACAGGAAAAACCTTTTAATTGCTAGTGAAAGTCAGTTCGGTCAAAAGATTTTGCTATTTTCGGGCAATTCTTTTAACCGACCCTAAAAATATTAAAATATCATCAAAATTATACTTTTCTGTGTGTTATGCAGTTGATATCATGTTTTAATTGCTTAAATGTATACCTTTGATGTTTTAGGGGGACTCTGGCGGTGAGCTTTTGAAAATTTGGAAACGTATTCATATTCCATATTCTCTCGATGAATAAAACAAAAAATAATTGGTATTTTTCTTCTAGGGCCCCTTTTTATGATTTTGCCGTCACAGAGGGCAATGCAGATTGGAGTAGTTTCTTACGGAGCAAATAATCAAACAATACTCAATCCTAGTAAATCAGCTTATTACGTTACATTTTACACCCGTGTCATCCGTGAGTTTTAATTAATATCAATTACGAATACAATTATATTGTAATGAGCTATTCAAAGACATAAATCAGGTTGTTTTCACTGTAATTTCATGACAAAAAATGCATTTATTTTAATTTTCAGACTTTATTGACTGGGTCGAATTTCATTCAGCGTCGTATGAAGTAAAATGGTGCAAAAGGGACTCCGCTCCAAATCTAGTCTAAATATGAAAGTGTGTCTGGAAACGCACAGAATGGGATTGATTTAGTATTAAAACTACACTTATACCTTTTTATACCTTTGTGCAAATGTACATATACAAACAGATCGATCTGATTAAGTAGTAAATACTTGATTAATTCTCTACATTTGCAGTGGGTGCTTGCAAACATTAAAATCGCTATAAAACAGAATTTACTTTTCTGTAGCATGGAATAACAAGGAATTTTATGTCACTTGGATCAATATTGAATGACACAATATTCACCTCTATGCATGCATTCTTGTTTTTTACGCATTCATACTATGCAAAAATACATATAGTCAACTATATTATATTAACAGTGATATATAGTACCTTATTCTTACGCATGTATCAGTTCCTACTATGTCATATAAAAATAAGAATTCTTCATCTAGGAAAACTATTCAAATATACAAATAAAAATGCATGGTTTTATGGGTTTAAAATGACTATTTGCTTGCTTTTGAATGTATTTTACGTAGAAGTACCAATAATAAGAGTTTTCCTTCCGCGTTTTACAATTCATATTGCATTTGTTGTTGTTTTTCATTTATTGAGGAATAATGAAGGAAATCAAGACAATTTTGATACTTGGAGTTGCTTTGACTTGGTTCACGCAGGAAGGAGTGCATTCCTGTTCTAAAAGAGGTAAAGCTTTTGTATATATTATACAAGAGATGGTAAGATGAAGAATATATTTAATTCAAAGGTTTTAGGCATAGCATTTTGTAAATCAATAGTTGTTTAAAATTCAGGTGCACCAGTTATAAAACCGAAGTCTATACCTCCACTGTGGCACGGAATGAGTTCCTTTGGTAGAGATACCAACTACAAATGTGGTAAGACACTTATCTACTATAACTAATAATTGCATTACTAACAAAAAATATTATTACTTGTTGACAACAAAAGAGCAGTCCGCTATAAGTTCCCAAAACGTTTAAGTGGGATAATTTTAATGAAATTCAACAATATGCTTTTACATGATTATATAGGTTTGTTTATTGTTTGTGTATAGGTTGTATGCATATGTTTGTTTATGTATAGGTTGTATGCATATGTCTGTATATGGTTGCATGTATGTAATATATGTTTTTATGTATCAGTAGTTAGTACGTATACTATAAGTACATAAATTGCAAGATAATTTTTTGAGCATCAGATAATTATTGTACGTATTATGCCAGAATGTGGAAATTCTTCGGTTTATCGGGAAAATAAAAAATTTGGAAGAAATGATGTATATGGCGACACTGCTGATAACCAATTCCCGTGGAACGCTTACATAAAGATTACGATTGCTGAAGAACAAGATTTTCGAAAAATCACTGAAAGTGATGGCAGCTATGATTGCAGTGGAACACTTATAAATGATCGTTTTATTCTGACCAGGTCTTCTTGTGAAATTCATATACAAATATATTTTGATATGCTGGTATATACATTTAGTTTAAAATCATTATACAATTCTAATAAAATAATCCGGTTGTTAAAAAGCGCTGAATGTGTTTACCAATACGACCCTGCTCAAAATGGTACAACTCTGAGTGAGAAGATGAACAAGATTGCGCCTGGACAAGTCAAAGTATGGATGAACATCCGAGACAGAACAAAAATTCATTCGATCGATGTTTACACAGTGGAAAAAATTATTGTACATCCGGACTTTCCATTCAAAATGGATTCTGGATTGGGCGCAAGGTTGACTGCCTTTTACAAATTGGATTGCTGTTTTTTTCAAAATGATTCTAATAGAATTCTGTTTTTTAACAGAGACACAGATCACGATATCGCCTTGTTGAGAATCAAGCCAATAAATTTTGAGGCGGAGGATGTGATTAGTCCAATTTGCATTCATCACTCACAAATTGGAAATAGAATAAATCCAATTTTAGATTCTCTAGAGAAAACTGTTGTATCTGTCGGATGGGTTCCCCATCTAGGAGACTTGAAAACCTTGCAGTTTAACGTAACAGATTGTCCTAGAGAAGACAATCCTAAAAAGCATTTAGACTTAAGAAATTATTATTGTAGAACGGTTCGTAGACATGAGCCTGATTCTGCAAGTCAATTTCCTTCGGTATTTCATTTTTTGCTACTGTCTTACCAATTTAATTAAATTTGTTATAGCACATAAATCAAATGAACATTAATTAGCATTATATCTAAATGATATCTTTCTGCATAGATGAACTACGGAAGTTCTTTAGTGTACCATCACGACCATCCAGACAAACGGAACATCTACCGAGTATTTCAATATGGTATACTTTCCTGGGTTTTGCCATTAGTTATTCGGCATGGAAAGTTTAGAGTTCGGCCCACAAAATTCAGACTATTCACAAACATTTACAGAGCACGTAAATAATTAAATAACCACTTATGCCTTAAGAATTCCCATACTATAGAATCATAACTTTTGTTTTGTCTTGGAAAATGTCTATAAAGTTTAAGAAGTAACTTATTACTTTACATACACAAGTAAAATGATATTATTAAATGATAAACAAAGTTTATTATTTCTATAAAATTAACAATAACAAACTTTGTTGACCTACTAAGAACGAAAGTTGTGAATTTTGAGGAATGGAAGAATTACAGTATTTATGTTTATCGATTACAGAAATCTTGTCCTTCATTGACTATCATTCCTACAAGGAAAATGCAATATGGTGCAGTGAGTCACCAGATATGTCCGTTCGGGATGTAGGTGCACTTAAAGCAAGGAAAAAGCCCAGAGGTGGTCGCACCTCAATCAGCTCCAATTCGAGTGCAAGTGAAGAGACCTCAATTACTGAACATCCACATACAGAAGAATCAAAACCAAAATCAGAACAACATCACACATTCGCATTCCATGTGTAGTCCACATGCAATTAGAAACTAAAATATGTATGAAAAATTAATTATCATGCAAACCGATATCATCATCATCTCTTATTGAGATTGTAAAATAAATAACATATTTTGGTGCCATTTGGTTTAAATTTTTTTACTTAAATAGTAGGTACTTTGATGGAAGATAACAGATCTGTCGTTGCTTTTCAATGATGAGCTATTATGAATTTTCTTGAGCATATTTGTATTGTATTACCAGTATTAATACATTTTACATGCTACGTGTAAAGATCCAACGGATTTACCTTTCCTAGGTCTATAGAAATCCAAATTGTCAAATATTTGAAACTTGAATCTGACTGAATGATCATTAGTTGACTTAGAAGCATTGATATTATAATGATGAAATCTTTGTAGAAGAAGCAAAAATTGGATTTTTACACGGTCGCGAAAAAGTAAACTGGTTAGATCTATAGTTTCAGGTACCTGTTGTAATAACTTAACACTTTTTGCTGTGTCTAATGAAACTATAACATAACATCGTAAAAATCAATGGTAGTTATTATTAACTTTTAAAGAGACAGTTAACTTTAAGCAAATTTTTTGGCCGACGATGACGACGCAGAGCTGTAAGGAAGAAAGCCTATAACTAAGTCATTTATTGAAGTTTAAATAAACAACAATTCCCACTCGTGTACTTCGTTTATTACGGTAATTACGCGAGTAGTACAAGTATTGGAAATTGGATGTGTTATGGGATTGTCGTTAATATTAGAGAAATAGTAAGGAAAGAGTAGTAATTGTAGCTGCCACGGGCCACGAAGTGTGATTTGGGAAGTCGAAATTACTGTTATTGAAATCCTTGCTGTATCGATTCAGTTTGTTATCGATGGTGTTCGCTTACATTTCCATAAACCCATTTGGCTCTCATACATATTTACAATCCCTATTTCGCTATTTCTGGGAAACATTCAATGTTTCGGAAAAAACAGCGAAGGAAAACCTGTGATGCATGAATTTGCAAGTTTAAAAAACCAGGGGAAAGTGCTATCATGAATGCATAAAGCAAAAAAAGAAAGTTTATTTCACGCTATATTGGAGTTGTCGAAGAGAAGAAAGTTTTCTTGTTTCATTTAAATGGGGCTGCTTGCAGGTGCTGCGCATTCTATTATTTAGGTATGTTTTATCTCTATTGTCACGGCTTCCTCCTCTTGTTCAACCTAATAAAAGAGCGTGTGGAACAAGATTAAACTTTCACGAATGCTAATATTCAACAAAAGTCTATTGATGCATACTTAGGAAAAGAAAAATGTTAGATAGCAAAGATAAACTTATTTACTGCATAACTCATGCATCCTTAAAAGAGCATTTAAAGCTAGAACCATATAATCAAATCAAATAAAACTAAATCTGAAAAGAACAAAAGGAAAACAAGAAAACATTGCTTATTGCGAATTTATTTAAATCCTGTGTAGACTGGGAAAAATCAGTTTCATAGCGTCTACATAAAAACTTACAAGCATTTTTATGTGTGGAATATGCATGTTTTAATGTTGTACTTCCCACCATTTAACAATAGTGTCTTTGTCTCCCAGAAATAGTTTCCAGGTAAGAACAATCTCTTTTCCCCATTTCCTTGGAACTAGATGAAAAGACTTGCGTCATTGTCCCCCAGTTTTCCGTTATGTTATAGGTGCGGAGGCATTACGTGTATTGTTTCTTTAGCTAATAAAAACTATCTAGCCAATTCTTCGGCAAACTCATCTTTTTGTCTTAAGCCTACTGTAAGCCTATTTTTTGGGGCCAGTGAAGCATTAATAGTCTGACAAACAGTAAGTCGAGCATCTGCATTGTTCCTTCCAATCTCTCGGATACAGAGCGTGAACATACGGAAGAACGTGGTGGAAATGCATGGTCGGACGGAACTGGGAACAATGTACAATTCGTCCACAACACACTAATACACATACACACTTCCATGATAGACTATGAAGATATATATAGTAGCCATATGCTGTGACTATATAGAACATGAAGGGAAAATTGATTTTCTTTGCAGGGGCTAGATATATGAGAGCATTTCCTACGTATACATACATTAGAGTCAAGTCTCAAGCTTCAACAGCTTTCTATGTACATAACTCCTATCTATAAGCTCATTTCCCTTGTCTCCAGTCGGTTTTGACCTGGAAAAGTTGTTCTCCTTACACCGAGCTCCTCTCTCTCTCTCTCTCTCTCTCTCTTTCTCTCCCTACTACACTCGAGTGTACTTAAGAGCAGTCAAAGTCCACGATTACTTTAGCTAAAGCATTTATGCAATGCCTACTAATAATCAAACACATTATTTGCAATAGTCAAACAATCATATATTAGTCTCTCACACTCAGTGCACTTTGTACACTTATCCCTTTTATCTATCTGGTACAGAGAGAAAGCAATGCTAAAGCTTTTAAATTTTATGTTTACATAAAGTAGAGCCCCTGCTTTCTCTCGCTCTATAATAATGACTCATATCCCTGTTGCATGCTTATATATTTATAAATACAAAACAGCGAGTTGTGTGCATACATAAAATATGTACCTACCTACATATCCTGCTCCATATTTTACTTTTATCTTTCTCTCCTATACACTCACAAATACTGTTAGTTTTATTTGCAAGAAAGTAGCGACATGGCACGGAGAGTCGAGTGGCATGGCATGGCATGGTCCAACTTGAAACTGAGACAGGGACATATAATATTATTATCATATTAGTGTACATTGATAGGAGGAGAGGGCTCTTAAAACTAAAGGGAGCTAAAGGCTGTTGCCGATGAAAGAAATAGCTGGAAGGCATTGCATGGAATATTCCACAAGGTAAACACGTTGTAACTAAATACTGGATATATAGCTAAAGGACCCTCTGTTTTCCTTGTATATATGTTGGATAGCTTTAATCTCTACATTTGTATACTGTTGTGTGGGAGAGGGCAGGGAGAAAGAGAAAAGGGAAAATACCGCAAAAAACCACAACAAAAACGCAACTTTGGTTCTGCACAGAAAATATACTTTTGGATACTTACTATAGTCAACTCTCTTTCTCTCTTACAACAAAAACAGAGCCTTCTGCTTTCTGCGTTCATAAAAGTTGAATGCAGGCTGAACAGAACTGAACAGTGATTGTGGGCTCGAATGTCGAGCTCAATTCACTGCCAAAGTGAAGAAAGTAAACTCTGGGACGAGGAGACAGCACAGCGCCGTATCTACACAACTCTCTATTTATATATAGTCTGATATCTTTAAGAGAAGTAAAGAGTGGAGAAAAGACGACACATCTGCGTTCTGCGATAAACCCTTTTGCAAATGATCAATACAGAGTCACAGTAGCTTAGAAGAATCCTATATAGCACATAGACTACTACGAGCCATTGCCTTGCACAACTTCAAGACTTCAACGAATATATCACTATCAGTGTTGAAACTAAATACACAGTAGATGTGCAATGCATATGTTGAAGAAAGGGAAAGGAAGGAACATATCTTATGTATATGTCCGTGTCATGTCTAGCCCGTAGTTTCTCTTTAAGAACCATTATGCGCCGGGCCAACAAAATTTCCAATAGCTTTGCTGCATTTTCTTTGGTTGATATGGAACATATAAGGATGATGATGTGTATAAGACAAATTACATGTATGTACACGTACACTTTTTGAGGTACAATGGTTCACTTGCTAAAAATCTTCGTTGAATTTCCGTCCTCCGGGTATCTCGTATAATATACGTAAGTACTCTATATATGTAGTACAATTACTAGGAAGAGAGAGAGAGAGTGAGAGAGTTCTAGTCAGTTTATTGAAGTGAAGGGATGCAGGAAATAAGTTGCTACTTCTGTTAATAATGCCCGGCCCGGCTCTTTTCCCTATACAGAGAGCAAACAGAGTTTGAAAGAAAAGGCTGCTACCCGATGCGATCCATTCTTTCCCATGCGATATTAGCTCACATTACTACACTACTGCACACTGGATCCTTGTTTTTGACTGTAGTAGTGTCTTGGAATTGGAGGAAGGAGAGTGAGTGAGTGAAACAGAACTGAAATTGAGAAGATCTAACTTGTAACTAAACTACAATTTCCCCAATTCCATCTAATTCAGTTTAGGTAGTTTACAACCCATTCTTCCCTCAGCCTTATGAACACTTAGACTTGGATGTTGGATTGCATTGGGATCTAAATACTTTTACCACTGAAACTCCTACACTGACTTGACTTACACTGAAAATCACTCCGACTCTATAGCTATACACTTTTTCCCCGGGTGTTACTGCTACTGACTACTGGTCTGTTTCTCTTGTTGGGATTTTCAGTCGAACTTGAGCTCTGAGTTGACTCGAGCCCGCAATGCAATTGAGAACCTGCTTTTCCCGAACCCAAACTCTCTCTCTCTTCTAGTCGACTAAAGTGCACAGAGGAGAGCAAATCCTCCTTTTCTCTCTCTCTCTCTTTTCCCGTCAGTTCGCCGTCTTTCACTCCCTTTTCTCTTCTATTTCTTCATAGTGAGAGCAATGCTGGAGAAACTATTTTTATTGGCCTCTGTCATGTCAATTCTCGTGTGTGACACTTGTGATAGTAAAGTGTGACGCTCATTTTCCTTGTTTTCTTTCCTGCCTCCCTTTCTCTCTCTCTCTCTCTCTCTCTCTCGCTCTACTACTTAATACTGTAAATATTGCCAAGTTCAACATATAAAAAAATACTTTTTTGCACTACATAAATTCGGCCTGGCCCTGGCTCCTTTTATAATGGAATCCAGAGGATTAAAAGCTACAAGTGGGTCTATTTTATCCTACTTCTACGATAGCAGTAAGTGACTTCCCTATCAATTTCTAGTTTTCTAAGATTTTCGATTAAAAGGAATTTTTAATTGCTGAAAACTTTGAACTTGCTTTCTACTAATGATCACGTTGAACATTGCTCATTTCCTAGGGTTGTGGTTGTTAAATTAAAGTAGTCGTGACTTAAATATTAGAGTGGTATCATTTACGGTAGATATATCTGTTGCAAAAACTTGAAATTTTTTTAAAAACGTGATTCAAGGACAACCTAGATAAGTAGAAGGGCAGAAATAATCATTTGTTCGTGTTACTTTCACCAATGTAATTGAAATTTCATCTTCTCACGCCATGAAGTGAAAGTTTAATGCGCTGGGGATGGAATTAATTTTTATTGCATTGCAGTTTAGTAGTCAGTAGCGAAAAAAAATGTTCTTCTTGTGTTTTGTTTGGTATATAACTACAAAACGTTTACACATAGAAAGCCACAATAATGTGTCCTTATCTCCGTTGAAAAGTTCAGACTATTTCTCCAATGTTTTTATGTCAAATTGACTATAGTTACAGTTTTGCTGGTAAATATTACACATAGATAACTAGACAATGTTTCCGAGGATTAATCCTTTTAGTAGTGGCGGCTGACAGGATTTATTGTCTGAAAAAGACATGTGTAACAAGTTTAAGTCACTATTAATATAAAAGTGATATTATAACAATGAAAATATATAGTATGTATGACCTAAAGAGATATTATTTGATGCGCCTACATAATTATCATATATAGGCAAGAGAAATCATAGCGTTACTATAAAGAAGACTCCAGTAGTATCAGAAGATAATATTAATAGTGTGCCCAAGCCGACTGCTCCTGACGAACCAAAAAGCTATGACTCTTACGAACAAGAACTTAGAGAACTGAAAGCCAAGACTAATGAAATTAATCAACAGGTAAGCTATAAGACTGTTAGAACAACGTAATCTTCTTTTCTCTTTAGTAAATCACTATATGTAATGTGCATGTCCCTCTTTCTATCTTATCTCCAACCTGTACGTTAATAAATCAATAATAGTCTCCGTCTGCCTCATCTTTATTGTGTTTGTAAAAAGTAAATAATACTCTCCGTAGCAGTGTCCTTAGTTTCTGCTTTGACATTTTAATATTTTATAGCTGAAAGAAGGCTCTACCTCACTTGGTGATTCTATTTTCCTTTATTTGGCTCTTTTGCCTGCGATTTCACCTAATATATTCATTAGCCTTCTCTGTGATATCTGAGAATGAGTCTATTTAGAAGTTAAATACGATTTTCTGACGTACACACCTACATTTAGACTTTCGTCTGGATGAAAATGGTATTTAACCTCGGAAAGTCATTCTACAATAATTTACAGGGCAAGGAACACAAAAGGAATACACAATGAGTAATGAATGAGTGCATTACTAAATTGTTGAAAAGCCTCTCTACCCCTTTTATGTTATAAAAATTGCATGCTGGTGGCGTATACAAGTACACGAACAATGCATTTAACATGAAGACGATGTTTTCATTCTATGTTAATTGCGTGCTTTCATATGTTAATTTTTCAGTCTCTGGCTAGTACGCAACGTCTCCTTGAACTAGTTACTCAAGTAAGCCTCTCTATGCAAATAAAACACTCTTTTTTTAATTTCCATTAAAACTTAAATGGAATTATGAAGGGTTTCTATTTCAGTGTCAAGATATAAGTGCCAAGAGTCTCGGAATGCTGTACTATCAAGAAGGTCAGTTTATTGTAACCTAAATATAGATGAGTAAGAAATGAACCTTGACATTAACAAAAATAAATAGAGTAAAGGCACATTGAGTTCCTTCCAGTTTTACTGGTGTGACTTTTACGACGGACGCGACGGGGAGACTAGAATGAACGGATTTTACTCCAATACACAAATCATTAATGGGCCATTAATAATGGGTTTTTTCATTAAGTAGCTGCAGAGTGAGGAAAATCTAATTTCCAATCAAAGTTTGTCTATTTAAATGACATTTCGTCTTTTCACAATTAAATTGCAGTCCAAAATAATTTAATGTCATTTCTAGCCAGAGAAAATTTGAAACTTGAATTAAAAAGTGTGGGAAAATCAAGTGAAAGTTTTACGTGAGCTAGAAAACTGTGAAAAGTGTCATCGAAGGGAAGTTACATTTTCCTCTCTGTTTGTAGCAGTTGCAAGGAAAACGGCTTTTCTAGCATGTGTGAAAATTGAGACATTGAAACAAAGAAGTAGAAAATGAGAGGTTGAGGGGGAAATGCAATTTTAATTTGTGGTTTTTAGAGAAGATAAATGGAACGGAAGACGGCCTGGATGAAATCCATTCAAATTTATTAGAATCCGGGAAACACCTGAAAAGGATGGGAAGATTTGACTGCCTTTCGTGTCTTCTGCCTTGCCAAAACTTTCTTTGCTGTTGGTAGGTTTAACTTTTTCGAGGTTTGAAGCTTTCGTCCGCGTTCCCACTCTGTTCTGTTAGTTTAGTGTAATGTAGTAGACATTTTATTCAAAGAGACAGAAAAATTCATGTAGGGCATAATGCTTATCACATTACGTACAAACGGTAATTTTTTAGTGAAGTTGATGTTTTTGTGGTTGGTAGGTAAAGTAACTATGATGTGGCTGAGAGGAAAATTACACAGACACTTTCTTTAGGCCTAAATGAAAATAGTTTGTAAAATGGAAAACTTAACTTTTAATGCTTACTAGGAAGACGAAAAAGAAGGACGACAATAATATTGAGGACGACGACTACGAGGAAGGACATGATCAACATAAGTCTTCGAGCAAATGGCATTTACCCAGGTTACGTCAAAATGGGGTCAATCTCCCAGGAGGCAAAAAGGAACCCGCACCTTCGTTCATACCGAGGTAAGAGAAAACAAAGTTTATTTTCTACTCGAATCCAACTATGTACATATAATATCTCTGTTTTTGTATCACCTGTAAACTTTCCACTTTATCCTTCCTTGTCTGTCGTTTCGTTAGTTAGTCTGTAGTTTACTATGCATCCATGATTATTGTGTTACCGTCTCTGTTACATTACAAATGTGTCATATAAATCCATACAAAAACGAACGGGTTTCCTTTTTCTAAATTTAACTATCGTTACATAACATATGACCTGGTGTGTGCTGTCAATACAACAACCTAGAGAGGACATGACTGCTAGGTAGGTACTAAAATGTATCTTACGTCAGTTTCTTAAAACTATTATTAGTCATTTAATTTCCTGTTTTATTATTTCGCTCTAATTACCAATTGTAATTTTTTGACCTACAAAGTTTGTACTAATATTATAAGTAGATATTTTAACAGTAGACTCAGTAGAGCTGGTAAAATTACTGAATTACTTTTACAATTAATCAAAGTAATTAAGTATATTCTGAATGTAGAGCTAGAGCCGCTGGTAATTACTTTGACCATTAATAAAAGTAGCTAATGTAGACATGGTAGAGCTAGTAATCACATTAAAATTTAGGTACCTATAGTGCTGCTGCAAAAGTAGGTAAACGATAATATTATGCATAATAATTTGTATTTTAGTTGAGTTTTAGTCATAACTAGTTAGATTAATGTAGAATACGCACTTTGCTATTTTATTGTAGTGTATGTACACTAATGGACCAGCAGTACATGTAATTGCGAATTCTTGCACGTACGTTTGGCAGATTTGAAAATTGGAAGCTAAAAGCTATTATTTTTATTAGTTTAATCGGAAAGCAATTTTCGGGAAAGGTGTTGTAAAAGTTTTTTAATATAAAAGTAACTAAGATAATGGGGGAGGGAGTAACTTAACTGCTGTAACTTAGCTGGAAGGATGCCCATTACATGTACTCAGGTTATTATAAAATAATAGCAGTTTGCATTTTGCCTTTCACCCAGGCCTACTAATTTGACTTTGTTTAATTATGTAATGAATTTGGAAGGAAATGAAAGCAGCGCAAATAATAATGCAATTTTCAGTACACACATAAAATGCTCTATATAGTATAAGTTTCTTTTCAAGGGTACTTACTGTGTGGTTGAAATCACATTATGGCTCTTGGTCTTCTGGTTCTTCGCAGAATAATAAAATATTCCTCTATAATAAAGCAGAGGAATGTTCCTACACTACTTTTAATTAGATTCATTTATGTTCCCTTGTGCAATTCAACTTTTGTAATAAGGAACATTCTTCATTGGGTACACTGTACTCAGATGATGGCCTGTAGAAAGTTACGGGTTATTAGGCATGAGTTGAGGTACCTAATACTAAATAGTAAATAATTGAAGGATCCTCTCCGTGCACAAAGTTAATTGCATTTTTTGTATTTCATTTCCTTCTTATCGTAGAGCAGAGCAGAATCGCATTTGGCTGATCTGTGCAATTACTTATTTGGTTCTTCTCTCTCAAGCCTTCCATCTCATGATATATATCTATATATAGGATTACAAATGATGAATCGGAAGCTGTAATGGAAAAGAATATAGCCCAGACTTCAAAGGATATTTCTGTTTTAAGAGATCAAGCTATAGACATTGTCAACTCTATTAAGTCTCAGCAAGCTCAACTTAATCGATGGGAGAAAAAGGTATGTCTATTCCACCCTTCCTCTCTCTATATATTTTTATTCCTATTGGTAGCATTATCATTTGCCATTCCTCTACAGTTACTCATATGGTAGTTTATCTCCTTTATTCTGGAGAAAACATTATTTTGTAGACATATATATAGCAATAGAATTTTTGTGGAGAAAAAGAGATTTTATAACATTCTTGAAAAGAAAGTATAACTTTATTTGTCGAGGAAATAAGTAGATGCTTCTTCTGCTCCGTTTACATAGATTACATGATTGGTTTATTTCCACGTAGCTACACTTTGTCTAGTTCTGTGCACCTTAACTAAGTTCTCTCTGTCTTGTCCCGAAGGCACAATGTGACGAGGAGAAAATGGCCGCTGCTGTTCAACAGACGACCAATTTACTATCTTCAAGTTCGAAAACATGACAAAAGATTGAATTAACTACTTTTATAATTCCACTCATTCACAAAAAGTAGTGTTAGTCCGTTTGTGTTACTGGAGGTGGCAATGATGATGGGAATTGCCTTTCAGTTACACAAACAGAACTAATCCGACGACGGAAGGGAAGTGAACGTGACGAGACAAATAGGGAATTGTAATTACTGCTTACATTGATATAGGTGTTATGTGACAATCAAATTTAATCAAGTACCCTACCCTCTCGGCAATTGAGATTAGGTACACAGAATATAAAAGACGGACGTGACGTACCTAACTATATACTATATACTATTACATATATAACTATACAAAAACAAATTTCATTCAATATATATCGCAAGATGTACTTATTTATTAGACTAGCTAAAACTGCATTATCACTAATGTCAAAAATGTAATTGATTTACTATCAATATTCTACAGAATCAAAAACATCTTTCGGATGAGAGCTCAATAACTGTTAAGACAAGACAGTACTACTAATATTACGTACGAATTACTTAAAAATTGTTATATATATATTGCAAAGACACTATCTATTATAATTTGATCAGTGATGAAGATATAGTTCATAAATTATAGTCATCATCAATCATGATACTAAGAAAATTATAGTTGTATTAACTACGTATATGTACTATACATATACATTTCTAAGTTATTACAGCCAAATGCTAATTGAAAGTTCATAATTTCAAGTCAAAGAACTATATCTCGGATAAAAATATATTCCTAGTATTAATCAAATAGCAATTGTTATTATATGTGACATTTTGCCTGTTGTATAACTAAAATGAGACGTTATCAAAGGGCAATAAATGAATTATGTATCTGTAGCTAATTAAATCAAGTTTTCAATCTCTTCCACTTCAGGAGGCCATTATTTCCCGACTCACTAGCGTTTCACTAAAAATCCATAGATTCATTGGTATTCCTTGCATAAATACGATACAGACAGTTACACATTTCGGGGAGGGAAATATTTGAGTTGATGCCTGTCTTGCTTTTCAGAGTGGCAACTCGAACTGAAGGAATTCTAAGCAGTCATCCCTGATTCCTGAGAAAAAGTTCTTGAGAAAGAGAACCACAATAGCATTATCTAACTTCTATCACATCAAACACTTGAGATGTAGGAGTTGGGAGCATATAAATTTAATAGATCTTCTCTTTGAAACTATACTCTTTACATTACTTACACGAGAGGAGGCGGTGATATCGAATATCAAACAAAGTCAGCTTTCTGTTATTTTAGTTTCAAGAAGGAATTTAAATTCCAAGCTCTACGAGAAAGTTATTGGCAGAGTGTGACTGTGGCTTAGCAAAATATTGCTCTAGTTCGTGACGGAGTAAATGACGATATCTCGGCTTGCTCCTTGCACTTGTAGGTACTAAACCAGTACACAAACATTTAGAAAGTTTAGGAAAAGCAAAGGGCAGTCAGAGACATGTTGTCCTAGTCTATATTCTCAGACAAAGACTAAAAGGGTTATTGTGTTAAAGGACATAGATCTCGAACTGAGATCATTCAATGCAGAAACAGAGAGTCATGCATAAAACATAGTGGAAAATGTTGTAGGAGAGAGAGAGAGAAGGAATGGAAGAACATGTCCTGAAAAGTCTATTCTTCACTCTATCACCAAAGACTTAAATTGTAAATTCCCCGAGGAGGCATTTCATGAACTATAGTCAAGACTGATGGAGAGCTCTGTGGAAAGGAATTAATTAAAATGGCCAAATCAATGCATTATCTATCTTGATGAGTAGCTCTAGAGAAAGACTTTAGCTCTCCTGCTACAAATTATCTCTGACAATGTTGAATAGTGCTTTAGGCATCTTATCGTAGACGTGTTACAGTTCTTTATGCGTCACTGGAGCATATCTTCTATAATCAAGTCCAATATAGTTTAGCGATTTAGTATAGAGGCCAATTAAATTCTAGAAATGTCAGGTAACACCTGCCAGCTTTTAATCAAGTTTTCTAATTTTATGTGTCCTTGTCTCTGCGTCTATCCATTTAGGTAAATGTAGTGCGCTCTTATATAAAGAGAAACAGTATTAGAACGATGATGATTGCGTGACCGCGGAGTTGGTAATCTTTTAGAAACTTTCTATCCTTCCTTTGATTTACTATATTTATCCCCTATTATTGCTATCCCCAATACGGGTATTGGGGAAATATTTATTTCAAGAGCTGAATAATTAATCTTTCCGACCTTTCTTTCAAATGAAAGTCTTAATTTAAAATGTTTATTCTGCGTCTCTAATTAAGTAGAGCTGAAATATTTTTACTCAGCAAATGATTTATTGCGTGCTGCAGCATAGAAACTACACATTAAACTCTATTGCAAACAGTTATGGCGCAATGAAATTAATTGTCTGCGAATGTGAAACTAGAAATTCAGTTCAGATAGAGATAGACGATATTGTTCAGCCCTGATGTTTATGATTTAACTGTTTTACTTATAGCACTTTGACCAGGCTACACTCACTCCCGCTCCTACTACGGCTTTGTTTGTACACCGAGTGGAGTCAAACAAGGAATTACGAGTTTACGAGAGCTCTTGCCTATTCAGACACGAACCAATTGAACGATTGCATTGCTTCCAGTAGTTTTATTCTGTTAATGACCTTAATTACTTTGGGCCCAGCCGGTCAATACGTTATACGAACCATTAGGACTATTACAAATTCTACTAGAAGGCTGCATCTGAATAACTCACTACATTGTTAGCGACAATTATAGAATTATAACAGAACTCAGTCTTTCCTCACGACATCAACTGTTAAAAAACTATATACACCACCATCCATGTACTTGTATTCACATTTTCCAAATGCCGGATTGCAAAACATATAGAAACGTACACTAATCTATATAGCCTACAACAATGGCTCCCCTAATTAAGGTTACATTTTAGAGTATGCCTCGGATTTAGTCATGAGAAAAAGATTGAAATATTTAATTAGAAAGAGCTTCAAACATTATATATATAGAAGTTATAAGAATACGTGCAAAAAAAACGAAAGGCCGACTTTGAGTATTATGGATGCTCTCATTTCGGTAATTAAATTCTAGTATCCTTAATAGTAATCCACTAATTGTAATCTTTTGTACATACAAAAAAGGTTCTCAAAACTTTGTCTTAGCCTACCTTACCGCAGAATCATAGCAAATAGAAATAGTGTAAGTATATTATACGCAAATGCGCGAGCGACACAGCTCCAGTTTAACTTAGTAGGAATAATAATATGTATAAAAAACTACGAACTGAAACGTACAATATGCTACAAAGCAAATTAGGTCTTCTTCCTTTACTTTTAGCTAATTCTTCACTTTCTTTTATGTGGAACTTTTTTGTGTAGGTAACCATTTAGTTTTATATGATGTGGAAATTCCATGTACGTACCTGTCTACTGTCTCATTATTTTGTTGCTAATATTTAAACGTGTATTCGTTTCGTGAGTTAGCAAAACTATAAAATTATGAGTAGAGTAGGTATATTAGCCTCCTAAGAATTTATACTGAAGTTAATAATGTATATTGGCAGGAAAAGATACATCATGTGTCAGCTCTAACTTTTATGTTGCTTAATTAAGAGGAAAGTATTTATAGGGGCTTAAAGATTTGAGCCTTGAGATAATTAAAACATCAATAAATCACATTCCGTGATTGCATTTTGTCATTGAGCGATGATATTTTGGAAGAAGGAAAGCTTTTTGGAAAGGTGATTCCGTTTTCTATAACTAAATTATGGGTATTTGTAGTACATGTACAAAATCGGATATGTAGTGGAAAGATTCTGGGTTGTAAATACGTCACGAGCTATGCAAGTTGAGCAGTTGTTCTGTATTTTACTACGTCTGACCAAAATGCATTTTATTCACTTGTCATTATCGCTTTTCGTTCTGTTGCTGTGTGTTGCTGTATCTACATTATCCACCGAGCGAATGTAATAGATGTACTTTCTTTAGTTTATTGTAGCTAGGCTAGGCTGTCTTACGACTTTTGTCGCTTTCCTACATTACTGCACAGACACCAACAGACATAATAATGTATTACAATTGAAAACGCTGCTGACAACCATTTCCCAAGAGAGGAGAAAAGTCTAAATCTTTCTTTGAAGTCGTAAAGTCGTATAGAAGGGCGTAAGTGGTAAAATGCGACATTTCTACTGAATTGAATTAGGTACTTTTACCATTTACCATACAGAACGAGGAAACTGCCGCACCTCGGCCTCTCGTCCTACTCTTGGAATCCTGGCTTTTCATGCTGCACTTTTTCCACCAGCTCTTCTCCTAAGATAAGCCTCTCATGATGGAAAGTCGGCTTTCATTGTATCACGATCCTATATGGCACTTATGAGGGAAAAATGCACTTGATTGATGTCACGTTTCCCTCCCTTGGGACTAAACTGTCTGAGAGCACAAATTGCCGTTTAAGTTCACTAGGAATAGGATGCTCTTCAACAGTCCAGAATTAGTATATATATATGATCCCCACGTGACAGGGATATATATATATTCCAAGCATCTATATATATTCTAAGTAAATATATTTCAAGTATATATGCATAAATTAGGGATATATGTATAGGTATATATATATATATCCCTGTCACGTGGGTATCATACATATTTCCCTGTCACGTGGGTATCATGTATATATCCCTGTCACGTGGGTATCATATATATATATATATATCCTAGGATATATATATATATATATTGATTCTGGACTGTTCGGCCCTTTATTCTTTGCTCTTCGTATTTATCGCCAATTTAAATTATGATATATTGTTAAAACACGAACTTCGCTATATACCAAATATTCTTAAGGTAAAAGTCGCTTTTTTGTAAATGTTTCAATTTGTGGGCAAACTAGATATGCATTTGCTGTTTTATCATTTAACTAGTTAAGCCTAAATATATCTTGTCAAGTGTAGCATACTTGGAGACTTTCATCAAGATGCTTTTTTTTGCTTTGTATCTGTGGTGTGTGTTTACTTTCACAATATTTTCTGGGATATGCCTTTATCTGAAAGTATGACTTACATAAAGTTACTGTAAATTCAATCTGCTGGGAATGTTTTTGAAAGAAATAAGTTTTACGCGTGAAGCCGCTTACCTTGCTCCATGTTTCTATGAACATCTTTCCATTTGCTTGAATAGTATAGTCAAATAGGAGATTGAGAAAAAAGTAAGTATTTATGTGGGAAATAAGTATCTTATAAGCTTATGTATGTGGCTTTTGAAAGTATGCACAATTGGAACTGTCTGACAAGTTCTCCGAACAGATTGGTTGCAGAATAAAGAGTTTTCTTGAACAAGCCATGATTGAATTTAACTTTGAGAAAGGTTTGCAATTTTATAAATACATACCTCTGACTAAGCTTCCAACAATAAATGCCATGATAGTGTAGTCGATGTAATACTATACTCATACTCAAACTTGCTGACAAGTTCAGATTGTGAGCATTATTGTGTTGCGTATTTACGACGTCATTATTGGATGCCTACATTTTATCTCTCTGATGAATTTGCCATAAGAGCGATTGGAAATACTGGAGTCAAAATTCCTAGTAGGGTGTCAATTGTCACATTTTCCTATGCTTGCTTATTTTTGCTATTCGTTGATATTCGACCTACTTGCGAGGAATTTCATTAAGTTTTATTGTGTGCACTGCTAGTAAAGATTGTATGTTGAGATTATGACATGTCTAGGGATGTTAGATATCTTTAGAAACAGAATGTAATTGAGTATTGAGTGTGATTAGTCTTGAGTCTCGTCCAATGATCATTACAGGATGGAATAAATGAAGTGTATGTACTATAGACTGTCGTATTATAAAATGTAATTAGTTTCCTGTATATTTTGGCAAATAATTGAGTACGCACTTAGCAGAAGCTAACCACAACAAGTAAATGAGGACAAAAAAAGTAAACAGAATAAGTT